>JAMYIC010000095.1:0-55756 GCA_024112705.1 Microcera coccophila
GAAATTAAGTGTGTATTATAGGCTTACTGAGGAGATCTGTGCTAATATGAAACGCCCACGCAACACGGTGAGGAGTTACCCAAGCTTCAAGCGGGCAACTGCTCTCGTCGAACGCCCTGCTGTTTGTTAACAGTCTGTATCTGAGCTAGATTCAAGCCAACACTAACCAGAGACGCTGTATAGGAAGACAGATCAAAACATCCGTTAAGATAGTAGCAATATAGCCAGCAGCGGCATAAACGATAATAGCCCAAAGGAAAGCGCGACGTTTCGTCATATAGAAAGGGAAGATTTGCAGATATACACTGAGTAAAGATGCTTTGATAAGATAAAGTGCCGTCCACAGCGCGAACTTGGCACCCCAAATCAACTAAAGTATCATTAAAGCTCTAGTTAGTTTAATTGCCTGATAGATTATTTTATATATCAAGATACTTACGTGTCCAAGTTTCAGGACTTCGTCAGGGGGTCTATCATACCCTCGAAGGGAAGATAAGACTTCTGGCTCCAATGCGCCAACGCTTGCTAAGATAATATCGATAGAGGAGTTTCCAACAGTGCAGATCCATGCAAGACACAGCACGAAATCGCTGAATAGGATTCGTTGCTTCAAGATTCTAAGGCGTAGATGGAAGCGGGCGATGATCAGTGCTAGGGCGATAGCTAGCAGAGTCCATTCTGGGACCTTGGAGAAATCAGAGTTAGCTAGATGGTCGACGATATATGTTGTGTGAGAGACGAACAATGACACCGACTGGACCTGGTGATACGGGCATCTTGATGCGATACCGGTTGAGTTAAGCAGATGAAAGATGAAAGATGAAAGATGAAAGAAAAGTGCTCTTGATTCTCAGAGATATCGAAGGGAGGGAGAGTGCCGGACGTTGTCGAGCTGCATAAGGGAAAATATTAATAGAGAAGGGATGTGAAACATAAGATCACCGATGAGCATCCTTTACACCACCGGAAAAACGAAGGCCTGAGTCTGGACTCGGGAGGCCCTGAAGGGCTAAAGGATGAAGCTTAGGAATTCCAGTATGTCTGTTGTTACTTGTATCTCCATCCCTCTGCTGTAACTCGGAGCTAGCAGAACTCTACCCCCTTCGCGTAATAAAGTTTGCAACCCTGTAACAAACTAGCTATGCTATTAGGCCAAGACGGGTTTAGGCTCATCAAGCCTTTGGTTAAAAGCTCGCAAGAATCTCCTCGTCCCCAAAGCTTATCTTATAATTGGATGGCAAAAACTGTAAATTTTATGTTTCTTCGTTTCCAAAGCAGCCAGTGAGTCCAGACTTAGTTCTATGACGCAGGCACGTCCTGGAGAGATCCAAGTGTTCCACTGTGCTTCCTCTCACAAGACCAACACACGAAGTGAGGAAATTTCAATGGTCAAGATTAAGCCAAACACAAAATCAGTGCTTTGAGGTCCTTTGAAGTAATTTGGTAGGGCTTGCAGTAGTTACCCATCGAGATTATGGGTGCGACAGCATGGCAGCCAGGGCAGAGACGACAAGTCCATCGGAAAATGTGCCTTGATACCTGCTTAGTTTAATGCTTACTACTCGGGCCGTTTCTCTCTCACCTTTGACGATGTTAAGCGAGAGGGTAGCTGAGTTGCCGAGACATCCATCAACCAGCCGCCAGACTTTCCGGACTTCCGCTAGTTAGTTCGGCTAGACGAGTTGAGATGGATCGAGGTCGCTTAAAGTTGTAAGTGCTTATCATACGCTTCGTCTAATTTAGCTCCCCAGACTGACGTAAGGTATTGAGGTTGCGCACCTGCATTAGTCCTTGAAGATCCTACCTCAAGAAGGCCGAGAGGCATATCTAGTGCGTCCCCGCCGTAGTCTGCACTATTATTTCCACTAATATATTTTACGACCGGACTTTTTTTCCCGGAAACTTGGATCAGGCGCAGCCTCTATTACCTCTAAGGACGCTTCCGTCACCATCGGGATTGTCATCACCCTTGGCTTTAATAAGGGTCCTGCATTCCGTTGATGGCGGTGTTGGTTGACCATATGCCTTCTTCATACGTGCAGCTGGTTGAAGGGCCGAGCAAGAGGATATCTTCCCTCTGGGGCCCCAATGCCCTATATCTATGCGATACATCTGAATGTGGAATTGGAGACATCCTGATGTTTGAAGGCCCTTCCTGAATCTTCGTTAGGGCATACAAATCGCTTCTAGTACTTTATTCTAAAGTATGAAATCTTGCTTATATAAGACGTGTAAACTCCAAGACAATTGCACTCTCGATTGTCATAGTTACGACGATAGCGACCTCGAAGACTACTTGCTCAACACGCACTATAATCTCAATCTAGAAATTTCTAGATGTGCTAGAGATTCCGCTTGTGAATTACAATATTAGTTGTCTATATACATGCCCTAGTTTGATACACTCTTTCCTTAAGCTTTCTTGAATTTGCTTGGCTCTAAAACTCATGGGTACCTACAAACTTTCTGTTCAGTTCTTGCAAACGTAGTGTGTCATTCATCTTTACGCATTATTTCAAGATCCAATTCTGGAAGAGAAAACTTTATGGCATTGAGAGTATAGACTGTTGATACCATGGCCAGTATACCGTGCGAGCCCAGTGTTCGAGTAACTATAGGCAATATACAACAGAGTACACACCCAAGGCGTCTTGCGTCGTTCCCATTCTCTGCATCATCCATAATATCTAGCCAAATTGACTGCTTAGCGATTCTTTTCTTTTCATCATGCAACAGAAAGCAACTCACTGGCTGGGATTGCCCCGATTGCGGGTCGTTCTTCTCTGTACTAGCAACCAAGTACCATTCATGACCCTGAACAATGATACCGGGAAGAAACTCGGGTAATGTTGGTTTTGGATCAATAAAATCTGTCAAATAGTGCAAAAGATTCCAGTGAGCCTCCATCCAAATCAGAAGCTGTGTTTTTGCCGCCGTGAGGCCTTCGCCGGTGCATTTGGTCTCAATTATAAAGGCGATGGGATTTTGTCGTAGTGGTTCGTAGTTTGTATGATTGATTGACAAGCCCAGGATCAAGGGATCGGCTTGCTGTAGGTTCCGGATAGGTGTAAGGGCAGAAGGTGATGGAGCAATATAAACGCAAAAGTCAACCTTTCTCTTTGCCCGAGAATCGGCGAACTTGGAGATCAGTGTTGCATGTGGACTGAGTGATAAGGTGATTAGCAGTAGTAATTGGCGATTGGGTCCAGGATTTGAACAAAAGCTTATCAGAGCACCTGTTTAATCAGAGCACCAGACTAAGATATGAAGCTCGATATGGCAAGATCTAGAACTTCTTGGTGGACATAGGTGTTCCACCCATCTTCTGCAATGTCGTTGTTGGTACACTCTCGAGCACGCCGTACGATTTCGAGCACAGATTCATGGGATGGCGTAGCTCCTAGGTCAGTTCGTGTGGGCTTTCCGTTGGCCTCCTCACCAGCCGGTGGAAAGTCGCTTTGGAGGTTCGTTTCAAAGTACAGAGGGATCGTCAAATCCTCCAAAATTGGATTCTTTGCACTTGTGCGTTGTATGTCATCCTGGAAGCAATGCGGGTCATTCAAGAAAAGCCCTAGACAAACATCACTTCACTTCGAGCCTGCATACCTTCCGAGACTGCCCAATAACACCAAGCCCTCTACCAAAGCGACCGATATCTCTCCAAAGACTATGAAGAGTTGACGGAATACTAACTTCGTCTGGTAAATATTGCCGTGTAATCATAGAATCAGGCGCATATGTTCGTGCATAGAGTTGTTGCCGATAAGATAGCTTAGACCCCGAGCTTTTCTTGGACGATGACTGAGTAGCCGTGCTACCTCTGCTTGTTGATGACTGACGACTGCTAGCGACACTCTGACTACGTTGAGTCTTTTGAGCTTTCGGAGTTATTTCTGTGCTCCTCAGGTACTCTACCTCATCATCAGGCTGACGTGCCTCTTCCCGCATCCTCTTGGGTAGCGGAGAGAAACTCATCATAGATGAAGATGGCGATATCGGAAGCCGCCCCTTTTTGCGCTTGCACAGTTTGGGCTGTGGTGATCGTATTTCCAATGTCGAAGGCGGAAGAAGATGAGGCGGAGCAGTGGCGAGGCCATCGAGCCAGCTGAGGACCAGTTTGTGTTGGTCTGGCTCTGTCATGCTAGCATGAGCATTTATGAATGCTTGTGCGGACAACAGCCATTCAAAAATGCCTGCGTTCGTCTCTCAGGCGCAGAGCAGATTCTTATCAACTCATGTCAGATACTGGTGGTGTTGTTGACCAGCGACGCGTTTGTTTTTATGGAGACTATGGTCGGCGGGGTAATGCGGCACTCGTAAATATGATCACGTGAGACCTTTTACTCTGGGCTGTTATTTTTCTTAGTAATAAGAGAATTCGATTAAGTTTTTAATCTCAATTTTCTTAATTTAAACTCTTTATTAAGCTTAAACTTAAACATCTCCTCAACGACAGATTTTAGGAACAGGAACTGTACGCTAACGGGGGGTAGTCCGCAAGAGTACCTACAGCGTGCTGTCTTACGCCTAGCTAGTCTGT
Source organism: Microcera coccophila (assembly GCA_024112705.1). NCBI lineage: Eukaryota > Fungi > Ascomycota > Sordariomycetes > Hypocreales > Nectriaceae > Microcera > Microcera coccophila. Next base: position 4,541 of record JAMYIC010000095.1, read on the forward strand.
TCTAAGAGCGACCGGCGTACCGCGAGCGAGGCAGGCCTACTACCCGCCAGTATTAATTAGCAAATGTTTGGACGCTGTTGATAGACTTCAATGGATACTTCGATGCGACCGCGCTATATCAACTCGACAGATGCTACGGCTATGGCCAGCTGCGCCTGTGGTAGCTCATAACTGGTGTGACCGGGTTCTCGCTGAGAAATGTGGTGTACGCCTTCATGTCAGGTTCAGGTTGGACACGGTACCTTCCGGGACACGCTACACAAGCTAACACGATTTGGGACACGCGCTTACTGAGCAGCCCGTCAAATGCTGAGGCTGAGCGTGCGCCTACGCACCTCATACCCAATATGTTTTTGGTGGTGTTGGGGGCCATTCTATTCTAGGGATAATATTACAAGGGTCTAGAGGCATATCTCTCTGACACTTTCTGCTTATCAGAGCGGGGTACCACCCAGTACTCGGCAAATCTTTTCCTCATACCCATTTTTCTCGTACTTTCGAACTTCTTGGTATGCCTACACTGGCGCCAAGGCGTCATGTCGCCCGATCGCCACTACAGTTTCCGGTTGCGAGGGATTCCACGTGGTTATCAATCTCGGGTAGAGGTTCGTGAACTTATCAAGAAAGTCCTCTGTATAGAGCCCGGCGCAAGCGTTGTCGTCCCTTCACTTGCAACCAGCCCCGTCGATGAGAATAGTCAAGTCGCAACTCTGAGTTTTCATACTATCCCGGACTCTTTGTCCGACTGTTCCAAAAATGAGTGGGTATTTCAACTACCGGCTGGTGACACGTCGGACGAGGATGCCTATGTGGCAGGACTACTTGTGTTTGATACACACTTCTTGGGATTTACGCCTCTCCATCGCAATAAAGACAGCGATTGTCATATCGAGTGAGTTAGCAAGAATAAGCAACAGCGTGTTCCATACTAACCTCTTAATTCAGTGTGATAGCTATATCTGGTCTTGGTGGACATGCTTTTGGTTCTTTCAAGCAAAGGCAAGGGTCATTCATGTGGCTCCGAGATGCTCTTCCGCTAGATATTCCAAACGCCAGGATCCTGATCTATGGATATGATACTCATATGATCCAGAGCAGTTCGTTTCAGAACTTGACAGACTTGGGTAAAGCCCTTCAAATTGACTTGAAAGGTGTCCGGGTTCGTCTATTTTTACTATCAACGCCGTTTCATCTAGCTGATCCGTGCAGGAATCTGGCGACGTTCGTCCTATAATTTTTATCGGGCATAGTCTCGGGGGTCTTATCATCAAAGAGGTTGGGATTTCCTTCATTCCAGATCGAGGTGTTTGTATGTTTACCGTTCACTTACATTCCGTTGCAGGCCATTGTTAAGTTAAACGAAAAGCCAGATGAAGAGGACACATCTGTACTAAAGGCCACTGCTGCGTTCCTGTTCTTCGGTGTTCCTCATCAAGGGATGGCTCTTGAATCACTGGCTCTTCTAGTCGAAAACTCTCCCGTTAGGAGTCTTCTTGAGTCACTCAACAGAAATTCAGCACTTCTTCATCGCCTTGCCAGTGATTTCAGCAACGTCTTCAACGAGGAGCCCCCGAAGATTATTTCCTTCTACGAAACGGAGAAATCCCGCACGGCAGTGAAGGCACGTTTCAAATAACTTCGTATTCTCAGTGTTATAATGTTACTTACATTTTGTCTAGACAAGCGGCGACAATTGGGAATTATCTGGGCCTCATGAGATCTTGGTCGACCCATCCTCTGCGACGTACGGCAGTAACAACCAGCACCCGGTTAACCGCAGCCATGCCGAATTAGTCAGGTATAGCAGTCAGTACGACGGAATCTACCAACGTGTTCGGACTGTTCTACGGCCGCTGGTCAACAGGTTATCAAGAGGATCTGTCATCGGAAGCACGGAAGTTGGAACAAGTTGTGGGTAGCAAAGCTTCGTTGTGTAGTTGAATAACACACTAAATCTTTTCTAGCATCATTCCCGCTCTCAAACGCGAACTTCGGTTAGTAGCTCGGCAAAGTGCACAGCAGACTACTGACCTAGCATAGAATGTCTTCAGTCTCTTTCCTTTCGAGAGCAAGAACACAGGTATAACGATATCCACTTCGCAAAAAACAGTTGTGAATGGCTTTTCGAGGATTCGCAGTATCGGTCTTGGATGAATCAGCCACGAGGTCTTTTCTGGATCAAAGGAAATCCGGGGTCCGGAAAGTCGGTTCTCATGAAGTTCGCCGTTACCGTAATAAAGCAAAGAGCGTCCAAGGAACGCGTTGTGTCGTTTTTCATTCATGGTCGAGGAGGAGAATTGCAGAAAACACCGCTCGGTGTGTTCCGTGCATTGCTGCACTCCATGCTCGAGTTTTTCCCGGAGCACCTTTCCGGCCTCACTGATCAGTTCAATGGCCTGGAGAAAAGGTTCGGATCTTATCAGGAGAAAAGGTGGGAATGGCACGAGCTCGAACTGAAGAAACTCATGTCCGAGGTTTTGGCCCAAGGGACTAAAAGGCAGCCGATCGTCATCTTTGTCGATGCGCTCGATGAATGTGGAAAAGACCACGCTCAGAGCTTGTTATCCTACTTCAAAGACCTCATGAAGGACGTTGAACGTGAAGGGGCGCAGGCAAAGATTTGCTTTTCTTCCCGACACTATCCAATTCTCGGTCTTGACACGATCCCATCGATTTCTGTGGAAGAGAGAAACGACAAAGATATACGACTGTTTGTGAGAGACCGACTGGAAGATGTTCGACCAGTTGCGAAGCGTCAGCGACTGGAGACGGAAGTCTTGCAGAAAGCTCACGGAGGGTTTCAATGGACAGTCTTGATCATTGACATGGTAATGGATGGAATTCTCACTGGCGTCAATACGGAGAACCTATACAACAAGCTCGAAACCACCCCAGAAGCGCTGAGCGAGCTATACGGTGCCATTTTAGGTGACGTGGCTGGAGTCGAAAAATATCACATGGTCAAGCTCTTCATGTGGGTTCTATTTGCTACGCGACCTCTGTCCTCACAAGAACTTCGAGAGGCGCTGGCTACCGATAAGAGCATGACTTGCACGTCTGTTTCTCAACTGAAATTCCATGAAAGTAACGCAAATACGTTGGCCGAATTTGAGAAGTATGTCAGGCATATTTCTAGAGGCTTGGTGGAATTCCAAACCCGTGAAATCTGGGAGCAGTACGAAGTTGGCGGAGAAGATTCTGATAGAGAAGCCCAGTTCATTCATCAATCAGCTGCCGACTACATCTCCGATGAATTTCTCAAGCACGTTGGGCTCGAGCTTGCTTCCCAATCTCTGATCGGAGCTGGCCACTTCCAGATATCCAGATCCTGTCTCAGATACTTGACACTGAGGGAGGTGTTGGAAAGTACTCACCTACTTCACGGTTCGCTCTCTGCGAGATTTCCATTATTGCCCTACGTGGTGCGATACCTGTTCCACCATATCAAGAAGGTGGAACAGGAAGGAATCCCCCAGCTTGACCTTCTATCGGTTATTCAAAAAGATTGGCAGCCCGAAATCTTGGGGAAGATTGCGAGCTTATGGAGAGTTATGAACCCCCATAACGCCCATACACCCATGGGATGGCCATTCGTTGAGGCAACGCCGCTTCATTTCCTGGTCGCTCTTGGCTCGAAGAGCGCATTCGATGCATTTCTACAAGTAGAAGATGTGCAAGTCGACAGCAGAGACTCTGATGGAAACACACCACTACTGCTCGCCATCAGAGAGCGTCAGCAGGAAATAGCACTGGAGCTACTGAATCGATCGATCGAATGGCAAAACCTACATAAAGCAGCCGAGCAAATCTCTCACGAGCAGGAAGAGACAGCGTCACGCACCAGTTATTTTGTGGATGTCAACGCCGAGAACCACGATGGCGAGACATCATTGACCGTGGCATTGTCAGAAGAACTCAGAGAGATAATCCTCAAACTGATTGAGGCGGGTGCTGACGTCAAATCATTTGGACAGCAGACTACGCTTGTTTTCTATAGTATTAGGAACAGAGACGAGATACTGCTTTCGAAGCTGATAGAGAAGGAGGTAAACCTGAATGGATCGATACACTTTGCTCAAAAAGAGCTAGTAAATGCGCAAGGCGACCGCGTTCTTGAAGGCTTTATTGTTAAACTGCTGAGTGCGGGTGCTGACCTTGAATTGTTCGGACTGCAGACTGCGCTTGTTTTCTACAGTATTAGGAGCCGAAGCGAGATACTGCTCTCGAAGCTGATAGAAAAAGGGGCAAATCTGCATGACGCGACATTCTTCGCTCTTACAGAGCTGAGAATTGCGCGAGGCGACCGCGTTCTTGAGAACCTTATTATCAAACTGCTAAGTGCGGGTGCCGACTCTGAAGCGCCTGGACTGCCGGCTACGCTTGTTTTCTACATTATTAGGAGCCGAAGCGAGATACTGCTCTCGAATGTGATAGAAAAAGAGGCAAATCTGGATGGCGCGATATACTTCGCTCTGACAGAGCTAGGAGATGCGCGAGGCGACGACCGCGTTCTTCTTCAGGACTTTATTGTTAAACTGCTAAATGCGGGAGCCAACACCTCGAAAATCACAGAAGCTACCGATACAGTGGTAAATGAAGCAGAGCATGAAGACGAAGCGATTCTATTGGCATCACGAACAGGCCAAGCATCTATGGTGGAGCTCCTTTTATCGCACGATACTCCAACAAATTTGCAGGATGCACATGGGTCAACACCACTTTTATTAGCCTTGAAGAACGGCCATGAAGCCGTAGCTAAGATTCTCATTGAGAATAAAGCTGGTCTCCATACCAGCGATCAGTATGGAGCGACGCCGCTCCTCGTAGCTTTAGAGGGCGGCCATAAAGCTATAGCTGAGATTCTCATTGAGAATAAAGCCGATATTCATGCTGCTAATTCTTACGGAACAACACCGCTTCTCGCAGCCTTAAGGCAGGGCTATGAAGTTATAGCTATGTTTCTGATTGAGAATAAAGCTGATCTTCATACCAGCGATCAGTTCGGGACAACGCCGCTCCTTGCCGCCTCAGAGAAAGGCTGCAAGACGGTGGCAAAAGTCCTCATCAAGGCAGGAGCTAATGTTAACGCTGTCGACAAGAATGGAACAACACCGCTTTTGTGGGCTTCGCAGACTGACCCTGAAGTGGCGAAGATCCTAATGGGCAATGGAGCAGATGTCGACGTTAGTGATAGTTCTGGACGAACGACGCTCTTCATGGCCTCAGCCGGTGGCCATGCAAAAACGGCTCAGGCTCTAATTGAGAAGGGAGTAGACGTTAATTCCAGCAATGCGTTCGGAGTAACACCGCTCTTATTAGCTTCACAGCATTGCCATGAAGCAGTAGTAAGGGTGCTCCTCGCTATGGGAGCAAGAGTTGACGCCGGTAATAAATTTGGGATAACACCGCTCTCATGGGCCTTGGCAAACGACCATAAAGCAATAGCGAAGGTCCTCCTAGAGGCAGGAGCAAATATTGATACTGCTATGAAAATAGAGTAACACCGGCTTTTCTGAGCCCTAGTTAACGGTTATAGAGTAGCTGTAAATGCTCAAAACAGGAGGGGAGTAAGTGTGAATAGTAGTAATCATTCTGAATTGCTAGCGCTTTCTGAGCTTTACAGAATAGTCATATAGTAGTGGGGAATGCGTGGCTCGAACTGAGTAAGGCCAATAGGAATTGAGGTTGTTCTTGCCTAATACAATAACCACCAATATTGAACGGAGATAGCTTGACTTGAAAGAGTCGCTAACTTTTGCTCGAGCCAGATTTAAATAGGGTTGGCCCGCCCTTGCTCCCAGGAGGTTGTAATTTGCTTCCTAGCTCTACGTTAACTTCAGTCAGTTATGCTCTTATAGACTCCTGCTAAGTCTAGCTTATACAATGCCCCAACCTGCCTTTTACGTCCCTCATAGATATGGCTTGCATCAGGCCTTCAGGATCATACGTAGAGCCGTAACTGGTTTCAAGGCGATGTGAAGCCCATTTTCAAGAGCTAGTAGTTGTTGAGTGATGACAATTGGGGACCTTAGATATCTTCATTCTCGTCAACAAACACCATTTTATGTAGTGTCTAGTGAAACCTACGCTTTTACCTCACCTGACTTCCACATTATGTCAACGACGCGTTGATAAGGGACGCGCTTGAGCATCTGCTGTTACTATTCCCTGATTAAACCGCATTTCCTCTGGGGCTCCATAACCAGGCAGACTTTAGAGGATGTTCAATGCTCTGCGAACTGCTTGCATCGATGATTGTTTTACAAATCCCTGAATAAGAACGGCAGCATCGGCAGCGGCAGAGGCCACTCCCGGAAATCCAAGTATTTTGCTTCGTGCTGTAGACCTATCGTCGTTGCCATCTCGCTAGTCAGCACTGGGATATATACGGTAATGCTGCTGAGCGACGATGTGACAAGCTTGTCCTCTAAGAGCTAGAGTGGACCCTGAGCACCATGGTTCTCCTTCTCCTTCACCGGAGACGGCATAGCAACTAGCTCTCTCAATTCGCAGGGGTACTCCTTAGAACTTGAGTCCGTTGACTATGGGACGATGGGGTGGGATCAAAAGTAGCGAGATTGCTAATATTTTATCTAATGACCGACTGAAGTCGGGTCCCAATACCGATGAATTGAACTGATGACAGCAATAACTGTTGATACCACTTGCCCATGTCACGTTGTGGCCAAAAACACTGTTGCAGGATTGAGTGTCTGACAATTTGAAAACGCAACCCAGCGCGGTAACGGGTTAGGCACTATCAAATTCATCCAGAGTTTGCCGTCTAATGGCACCCAGAGCAACACTGCCAATAACTAGGCGGGATGCCGACTGGCTTGCATTTGCCCGACGACAGTGCCCCTCCGAAGCAGTAGACTCCTTTGTTGCAGGCCGATTCTGAAGCATAATGGCCGCGACACCTGACATGGTATTAGTAAAATAATTGACGAGCATTGCATGTGCATAGTACGTACGTATCACAATTGTAGGCCATAGCAGATGCTGCGAAAGCAATCAAGACGAAGGTAGACTTGAGCTGCATGGTGATATTCGGTAACTTGTAATAATGTGTGGTAGTGTGTGGTAGAAGTGTTGTAGAAGCGATACCAGAGAACACAGAACAATGGTGCATAGCCTGTCGATATATATACACGAAGCAGGGTGTACGGTTGTGACCTAGACCGGAAGTTAGCATTACGAAGCACTGTCTCAAACCACCACCGCTGCTACTGTTCGTGTTACTGCATTCCTCCGCTCATCACCCATCAGAAAGGCCCGGCTTAGTTCTTTCCGGAGTGAATGCTCAGGGTAGATCGATGCCGGGCCACAAGAATTGCGTCATGTAGAGCGTCATAATGGCGGTCTAATGTTGGCACTCAGCTCGGAATCTCAGAAGTCGTAGTGAAGAGCATGGTGGTTACAGACTCATTGTGATAGTTCATGATCCCAAATGCCGTCGGGGACCAGCACGTTATTCGTTCTCCGGATGACTATGGTGTTCCGCCAACCTGCTCTTGTCCATGAATAGCTTCTCAATTCTCTGTCCTCTACCTGGATCTACCTGAGTTTACCTGAATTATCCTCCCTCTTGAATCCTGAGCCGTGATGCTCCATGACCCACATCGGGATATCCAACTTCTCTTCGGGACCGATGCAATGGCGGAATCCTCCGAGACCCTCTAGTGTGGATGGATCGGTGTGGATCTTCGTGTTCTAGACATGGGCACAGCAAGTTCAATGTCACCTTATCTAAGACATTTCCGCACGATACGTGGATCAGTCCACAAAAAACCAACGGCACATGCAAATATGACGCGTGGAAATCTTAGGCCTACATTCCTCTTCAAGACAACGTTAAACCGACGTCTTGCACGCGGTTGCGTGTAGCCTCCCTGGCAAGACGATAATGGTGTGCGTGCATGCAACAAGAGAATCAATGACGAAAATGTTGCCTGATCACAAGAATGCAACATGAATAGTGGAGCTAACAGATGTTCTGGACCGCGTCGATAGCTTGCTCGAGAGGATGATGAACACGTAGACTTGAGTGATATGTGTCAGATAGCCTCCTAAATGCTTGGTAAAGCTTTGGTGATCAGCGGTAAAGTCCGTTGTGGTGACATTTGTGACGTCGCCGGATTCATCCAGATGGGGTGAGTTTGATCTGGCAACGACTACGGTATGTCCTCTACATCTTAAGCTCTCGGGGATCGACTCCTCGCGCGGTATTGGTATGAAAGCAATAGAAGTGGCGAAGACATGTCCAACAACAGTTTTGTGTTGCAGACAAGCCTGTATATAAAAATCTTAATGCAGTTTGCCTACTCATTTCCACCCTTTAGTCTTTGCTTAGCTTGCTAGATGGGGACAAATCAAGTCTTAGAGCTCGTAACAGTCAAAAATAGCGTATCGAAGCATGACCGAGTTTAGAGAAGGGCTGAGGAAGATGATTGACGCAGGTCAGGGCAATGACTGTATTGTACTTTAGCTATAGAAATTAATGGAAGTCTAGTAAGGGGACACATTAAGTGCTTCAGTGACGGATAGCTGCTAATCGTACGACCAGTTTCATCCGGAGAAGACAGGGGAGTCTGCTGATAGGGCCATCGTCCTTGCTGTCGAGGAAATTGCCTAAGCGTAGCGTCAGTACCTTCTACCAAACTTGAGCCACTCCAAGACTCAATCCAAGACAACATCGGGCGCCAGATTTTGCCGGTTCTTACTCGCTAACAAAAATCCCAGGACGAATCGGTTGTCGTCGCTGATCGCATCTCTACAGCTCAGACAATTCACTCTTTCTACGATAAACCTTGGGCTAAGTACAGTGAGGCTACGACAGCGGACATCAGTCATTTGGAACAAGGAGTAGAAGATACCATCCCGAAGGCTTATTCTCTTTTTTAAAACCAGCGACTTCAACTACTCGAGAATTCCAGGCCATTCTATACTAAGTTTGGAAGCATTAGGCGGCTATGATTGAGCTCAGTCCAGCCGGATTTGGGGCGATTCAGGATACAGTTAGACTTATAATCTTGATATTTACTACGTGAAAGGAAAGGCAGTAGTTTGATCTTGTAAAATTTAGATGTTGGTTGAGGGAGGGATTGAGATTAAGAATGGATCCAGGAGTTTGCGATCACGCCCTGGGATCACTTTCCGGTCCAGTGATGTTTATTAATACTCGGTCAATTCTGTGAACTACTGATCAATTATGGCCGCCGCAAGCTATGATTCATTCAAAAGCCACTGTTTGAAGACGGCTCAAAGGAAATCTTCTCCAAAACCTCTTCCGCTGCGGCCAGACTCTCCTTTGCACGCTTGACCGCTCCCCGAAGAGCTTCGAGATCGGCGGAGCTGACACGCACTTTCTGATCTCCCGGAGGCTGGAAACCGGTTTGTTGGGGGCCGGTTGGTTGGAATCCGGTCTGTTGAATTCCGGTATCCTGGAAACCTGTCTGCGTGATATCTCCCTGCCGAGTACATTGTGAATAAGTGTATTTTCGAACAAGCACATGCAATGTCCGGAGAATGCAGGGCTGCAACTTACCTGTTTCGTATCGGAGCTAGGCTGGAACCCTCCTTGAGAAAAACCATCGTTTGTTGGTTTGAATCCTCCCTGGGAGAATTTAGTCTCAGAGCCCTGAGGTTGAAATCCGGTTTGTCCCTCCATTGAGGCTAATGAATCGGGTAGACTTGAGTAAAGTGAGTAGAAAGAGGCAAGGATAACAGTTGGAAAGGTGGTGTTCGTCTTCAGATGGAGACTTTGATGTTGCCAGAGCAGTACTCTCAACACTCCAAGAACTCAACGGGACTACGTCGTAGATATTTATAAGGGGACTGGTCCGGCTCTCTTTTTCTGGCTCATGTGCGTTCCGAGCGGCTGCAGCTGAAGGCTTGACACGGGAAGGTCATGGGATATACGCCACGCATAAAAGAGAGGGGTTGACGAAGATCTAGATCGAGGGGGGTGCGGAACTGGCGCCACTGCAAGCTGTCTGCCATCGGAACGTAAAGACACAGCTGATAAGTCCAGGTAATGCCCAACGAATGGTGATGAGAATCGTCCGACACCCCTGTCTTCAGAACAGGGGTCTCGAACGTGAGGACTGTCGCGATTTCGTGGCTGGCTGAGATCCTACCTTCGGAGATCAGAGCTGGAGAGGAGACGAACAGCAAGCGACGACCTAAAATGGACAAGTAGGGCAATAGTTTGTTCGACGGACTTTGGCGGCCTATAGGGTAACTTCGTCCTTGCCGTTGCCTTGTCATATGACACTATTAAGTGGAGTCTTAAGCGCATTGATGATCGCGTACTTTATCTAGGTCTAGAACGAACTATAGTTTCCCACTATCTCCGCCACGCATCAATAGGGCCACATGGACCGAAACAGTACGTAACTAGTACTGGAACCATGGTGAAGTGCCTAATTTCAATAAAGGTGCAGGATCTTTTAGACTTATAGCGGATTCTTAGAAGCTGAACTGCATACCACTATTACCCGATGTGGGTTGCTCAACATAGACTCGCAGTGCGTAGTAATCTTGTGATGTGTGTGAGTGTGTCCTGCCCGGGAGGATTCATCTCAAAGGAAGTTATCTTTTTATAACGATTAACTCGTCACTTGGTTCGTCAGATGTAGGTCTAGACCAATGTATGCTTCAACGCAGTAATGGTCTTGTTCCGCGGCCTTTGGCCACGATGGATTTAAAATTTGTTGATTTAGCTGCGGGTCACCTCTTTTACGGACCTCCCTACTTGAGCGTTCTACGTCCTACGCTCTTCAACTCAGTAATCACTGAATACCCGGAATAAAGGAGACATGGGTGTAGCCTTGCGTGTCCTAGCTAATGCATAAAACGCGATCAGAGACGCACAGAAAAACTACCAGATGGAGATCGCTAACATCCATGATAAACAATCAGACAGCCATCTTTCGAGGCATTAGCATCGAAAGATCATTTACTCGATGAATGTAAAATGTGGAACTTACCTCGATCTCTTTAATAGTTTGAGTTATAAAATATCTATCCAGCCTGTACCAATTACAGGTAGGTCACGCGGCTGACGGATGATGAAAGTCCGAGGCTAGAAATCGAACCGGATGACTGCACAACAGCCTGCGACAATATCAACCCATCGACCTTGTACGAACCCTTCCCGGTCTAACCCCCACATCATGTTGTATCTGATTGTCCGCCTCGGCTTTTTCTTTCTTCGGTTCATTCATGTTCAACTGCCACATGACAAGACCCGGGTTCAAGACTGAGTTGTTGAGCGGACTCACGTTTGTCACCACCTCAAACTTTGGAGGTGTACCTGGAAAGAGATTCCCCTCGACAAGGAAGACATACATGCCGTTGGCGGAGATTGAAGAGGAAGGGACCGTTAGCTTGAAGGTTCTAGGATCGTTTGCCGCAGCCTTGAAGCGACCGAGAGTTGTCGGAAAAGGGTTTGTACTCTCAATGTTTTCTTTTCGTATGCCGTATAGATCGAAACACCGAAAATCAGGTAACTTCCAGTGTGGACAAGTCAATGTCACCTCGAATTCAATGTTTCCAGCTGCTGCAGGAACGTACTGTCGAGCAGGCGTTATTCGGTCCAGGCTGATACAGTGACGACGGCGAGCAGACACAGGTCGTGGCCCATAGTTCCTCCAGGCTTGGTGAGGCAACTTCTCCCCCAGTCTCAAGGTTGCTTCAGAAAACACCTCTTTGCCATTGATGGGACAGTGCTTGTCGAAGAACTCTGGACAGTTGCTCGCCGCAAAGCATCGGGGGTTGAAGTCTTTGGCTACAAAAGTCCCATCGACTTTTCGGGAGGTTGTCAAGGCGTTGGTGACGTCCACAAGCTTTCGAAGCCCATTGACGTAGGGCGTCCCGCTCAGCTCGAGAGAATTCCATTTATGTCCGGATTGGCCAGCTGGCCACGGCCTTTGTGTCATGAAGCTTTCCGTCAGAGGGTTGTCTAGATTGTTTCGGTTCGAAGATCCAATGCCACTGACTGCTGCTGTCTGGAGCTGCTCGCTTCCCAGATACTTATCGCATATGCTGGTCAGATACTGATAGAAATCGGCGAGGTCTCGGCAGACAGCCACGCCTTCTGTCAGAATCTTGACAGCCTTCTCTGCGATTGGTTTGCTAAGCCCTTGCATTACAGAATCGAGATTGTTGGCTCTCTCATCCGCTTCCTGTATGCGGTCATATGCGATTGCGTGGGACACGAAATAGAAGACGGCATATCTATGAGCTGTTATCAGTGTACTTGCTTGATATAAATCATGGGAGAGGACGCGTACGCAACATCAACTGGGTCTTTCTTGAGCTTTTGGACAAGTTCCTGCATCGCGCTATCCGCCCAGCTGTTGACAATCTTCTTCTCTTTAGCAGCGTCGAGGCTTTTCACCAGATCGTCGGCAACGACTTCGGCCTTTGTGAAATTTCGGCACATCAGACAGCAATCATGCTTGACTGCGCCGACTTTTTCGTTGCAGGCAAGGCACCTGTTGATTGGCCACTTGTCATCCATGTTGAAAAGCGCTTCGAGTATTCCCGTAGCCCTGAGGTAAGAAGAACAGGCAATATACGATTTAGATGTTGGAGGATTTGATAGGGTGTGATTGAGAGGAAATACAGGAGGTATGGTCAGAAATGACTGACTGTTCTTTATATATTGCTACATTCTGCTGATTGCTTTCAGAATTGGCTGCATTGCGCCGCGCGGCTGGGAACGGTCTGAACGCCCTTGTCTAGGGTACAGTATTCTGTGCCCGGATGATGATAAGACAGGAATGCATGACCCCGCCTTCAGTCGCCTCGTAGCAAGTTGAACTATGATGGTTTCCGTGTTTCAGCAACGCCTCGGTAGCCTCCCCCTCTCTACGATGGTCCATGAAGGCCTCGATTACTTGTCACACACTACTGACTGTGATATTGACTACAATATTGGATATACCGTAGCATCTTAGTAGAATGGGATCCTGTAGCGCCTCGGAAGTGTATCTGCCTGCAGTTCCACGCATTAGCCTAGCTTGATGAAGTTACGCCGAAGACTGATAGCTACGTTAAGGTATGTAAGCGAGCTGCATCAATAGCTACTCACTAGCGTGGACGCTACAGATCCGAATCTGCTAAGGTTTTACAGTAGCGTTTCATTTCAGCCAGCCCAAGATCCGATTAGAGAAGCCACTTACCTCTGTGGTAGGTCAGCTGCTAGCTAGAGCTTTACGGCAGCAAGCAAGAATGAACTGTCGCCGACAATAGGCCGGCGAATCTTCTGTCAACTTTAGGTTATGTCTTATATTTATCTCGTCCAATGACTCGCCTACTTCAAGACTTTGGAAATTGTCACGCTTGCACATAAGCGCGGGCGAAGCTGAACAGCTAGCACTCGCGTGCCTTGGAAAGCTCCATACATGTATCAGTTTTTGGTCTAGTCGCTCTACTCTTAATAATTAGTGATAGGTACAATGTGTATTTCGCTTCAAGGGTGAAGTAGAAATGGCAGACCTGGGGCTGGATAACTACCTTGAGGGGCGGACCTGAGACGTGGAGAAATTGGTGGGCCGAGGCGAGAGGGTTTGCTGCCGCTTCTCCGCGACGTGGAGAGGAACAAACACCTAGATTTGAGGGAGATGTATCAGACAACCTCTTGAGAATATTTAGTAAAGCTTTGCTAATTCGAAATAAAATCTATTGCCTGCCTGCTTATTGAGTTTAGGTATTGAGCATGATACATTACTTATATGAAATATGACTGTGTAAGATAAACTGACCGTCTTGAGACTGCCAAGTTGGATGTATTCAGCCACCAAAGGGGTGACAAATAAATTAAAATACAACTCAACCAACCCTAACCTTTGTAGTTATCCCATAATGATCACTAACAGGAGCATCTCTCTTTACCCGCCTCGCGTTATAGCTCTTGAGGAAACCAAGATCCTTGAGCGTCTTATATCTTTCTTCAGAAACGTATTCCTTATGTGGCGTCGTAACAAGCTTCCCTGCGGTTCCTTCGATCTTCTCCCCTTCGAGCTCCCAAGTCTCGACCTCGGTTTTCAGTCCAATCCCCAATTTATGGACAGTGCACGCTGTACCAGAGGAATCTTTTTCTACAAGCGTTCGTATTGCCCCCGAGCAGAAGAACCTATCGATACGCTTCGGATCCCGACGTATGGGAGGTTGGTCACGATGATCGGTCCATACGCCCCCGTTCTCCTCTTCCTTCTTTGCTGAGAGAGATTGGCCGTCTTCCCATATGTCTTTTAGACCGACTTGTTCCGTCCGGTGATGATGATGCTCCGACTTATCGATCAAGTTGAAATCACCCCCCACTATCCCCGAAATAACTTCATAGCTTGATGTCGGTGGCCTTTTCAAAAGATCGGAGATGACCGTCAACTGCCCTAAGCGGTATTGTTTTCCACGCCAGAGCGACTCAAGATGTGTTGTGCAAAGAAGAACACATTCCCGTCGCGTTTCTTTGCCGTCGCTCGCAAGATTTATGCCAAATGCCAGTATGTCTCTTCCCATGTTTGTGATGAGTGGTATACGGAAACAGTCTGCAACTGGTAAGGTCTTGGATACCATCATGATGGTGAAGTAGGGCGCTTCGATCTTGGCAGAATATTTTATCTGTGAATGATCGATGGTCATGGCACGAGAACATTCTGGTGATGTAGCATCAGAGAGCGTAAAGTTGTGCTGTACCCATGGGTGATCACAGATGATGCGCAGAGATAAAGGAGATATCTCTTGGAGCATGATGACGAGATTGTTTGCTTTACAATCGAAAGCGCCTTGTAAGTAGGTCAAAGCGGCAAGAGTTCGAGCCGCTGGATCAGGACTTGACCAGTTGAGATTCCAAGATGTAATTTGCAGAATGCTTCCACGCTCTAAAGCAGGGTTTTTGTGACTAAAACGCTGCCACTTCTGCCAGTCTTGGTGAAAGTTGTACGACTCGAAGTGCTGAGGGACAATGAGCGATGGAGGTATATAAGCGTCCGTATGCATATTTCGGAGCTGTAACCGATGTTCGTAATCGATGCGATTAAAGAGCCGGAGGAAGGGAGTTGGTCTCTGGCAAGACCGGCGCAAGACCATGGACACTCTGATTGCCGGACAAACAAGAGGCATTGTAGAGTATTTCTAGCCTGCTGTTGGTATGGGTTCTGATGGTGAGGCAGAAAGAAGTTGGAATATCTCAAATTGAAGAAGGAATGGTATATGTTCCTGGATAAGGTTTGTAAGATTTATGTAAATGCGAAACTGACTTTAACCTCACGGACGGAAACAATGTTCCGCAAGGAAACCTCCCACATAGCAGAACTTTGACAACGCTGTCGTCAGAGGTGGCGGTTTGATGCCAAACTTAACGACCGACTTGACTCCCCTGCCCTTTATTTTGTAAGCTCTATTCCATTTCTTCTCATTAACTTTAATATCTTTCCTTTTCTTAAGGCCAATCATGGCTCTATCAAAATCAATTACTACCAACTCCTAGCAAGCTACCCTAGAGTTGGCTGCGCTATATGGCGACTGATTTGTTGTCTCAGAGCTCGCAAAGTCGCAGTCAAACGTGCCGGTACCTCCCGACCATGCCCACAAACATGACGCTTCTAAGTAAGGTATGGTAGGGCTCAAATGCATCGGCAAAGAAGCAAGAAAGAAGAGAGTTGAGCGCAAACGTTGCTTGAGAGGTACCCAGCAGTTTGAGGGATGGTTGTTGAGTGAATGC
The DNA here is from genome assembly GCA_024112705.1 of Microcera coccophila. Classification (NCBI taxonomy): domain Eukaryota; kingdom Fungi; phylum Ascomycota; class Sordariomycetes; order Hypocreales; family Nectriaceae; genus Microcera; species Microcera coccophila. The sequence goes on from JAMYIC010000095.1 coordinate 20,274, forward strand.
CGGTTATTGATAATACAAAGAGCAATTTAGTAGCCTCTTTATATCTATCTTATAGGTGAGATACGCCTCTTAGTCACGATAGCATTTGTGCCTACATCGCCCTGCTGCTGTTGATTGCAGCTGGGCCAAAAAGCTTGTGGCATAATTAAGCCATTCTACATCAGCGCCCTTGTCCCTACTTGAAGATCACAGCTAAAATCTTTTGAGGTTAACAGCAGCGTCATAGATATAACTCATCACACACCCACATGTGTGTAGCAAGTGTGGATTTTCGCTATTCACCGCTTGATTTCAGATATCTAACTGCTTATGACTCATCATACTCCCGAATCATCATTTGCGGGAGTTGAAATATTGTTTCGTGAGCTGCTGAAGCTGCCGAACAGCGTCCTCCAGGTCACCACTAACGTCCAGCGTTTCCAGAATGACTGTTGCAAGCTCTGAGTCACCAATCTGAGGTTGCAGGAGTTGGTTCTCGCTCACTAATTTGTGAAGCATATGGCTGTCCGTCAATTTGGTTTTGGATCCCATCTGACGCTCTAGGCTGGTAACACGCTCCATCAACACTGGCAGGTCACAACGTAACGTAACCCACAAAAGAGCAACGTCGGTGTTGCGAACGATCGATAGATGCTCTTGAAAAATATCCGCGTCTGCCTGGATTTCTGCCAGACATGCCGTCATCCAGATTGTTTGGCCCTCTTGTGCACACGCTCGTATCGCATCGAACACAGGTTGCCGGATTTTTCGACGCAGCAGGTAGTGTGCTTCACTTCTTTCCGGAAAGATGGCTGCTGCTGGGTCGATGAGAGTATGGTTGTCAACGAGACGGACTGATTCGTGGGGTCGAGTTCGCATCATTTGTTTTAAAATGGTGTATTTGCCTGTTCCTGGGAATCCGTTCAAGACGAGAATGCCGCCTGAACAGTGCTCTGACACTTCGCTGGTCCCTTCAGCTGCCATTGCAATCGGTTGTCTGACGTTCGTGTGAAGTTTGTTGAAAATTGTCAAAGTTTGTTGACGTCGTGTGTGAGTAACAGAGGCGCGTATCAAGCATGGCCCCCTTGAGAAGGAGAATGGCTGCAAATGAATTGGACTGTGGAGAAGGATAATATTATATAATCGCAACGGATCTCGCCAGGTTCCAATAGTACTATATTACTGGATTCTCAACTGGCATACATCCTTTTAAGCTCCTGTGCTCTCAGGACTTCTGGTGAACCTTAAACTGCTTGTGCTCCATATACTTTTTACACACCAACTAAGCCCTTGCAAAATGCGGCTAAAGGCTTCTATGACCTTCTATGTCCTTCTATCACGTGAAAAGCAGACAGTCATCTTCTTGAGTAGACAATGGCAGGATCAGAGGTGACTTGGCCTCGATGCAAAGAAACCATTTCGCTAGACCGTGCTGTAACGCCGAACATAACCCTTATCAGGCCACTCATAGAGGTACAAACAGAATCTCCTCTGTAGACTCGCCGTTTTATATCATAAACAGCAGCCAGCTCTTCACTTCAAAAGTACACTAAAATGCCTAGACTGAAGCCCCTCAAAGTCAATCCAAAATCCTGAACTTTTCATTTAATCCAACAATTCGTCTCAACACTCCGAACAAGCGACGCGTGAGGAAAAAACATCTAAAGTGTATCATCTGTTAAATGCAGCTTGTCATGGGTCACGAGGTTCAGGGACGGTCCGAAAATTTCAGGGGCTAGTTGCATCCAATAGCCATAACCAGTGATCGCTGGACAGGGTACCGATACAGTTCACAGACATTATGGCCCACTTCGCTTGTGAGATCATTGGAGAAATGAAATGTCTCAATACTTAGATTGTCATCGTGCATTGCACTACAGAGCCGTGTCTTGCTAAAACATGTGTACCCGTCTGGAGGAGTGGAACATGGCCGGTAGGAAGCCTTTGTTCTCGTCCACGCTTTCCACCGCCGTCTGAAGGCTTTTGGGAGTCTTCTTGAGAACTGATGTGGCCAGGTGCTTGTCTAGGTGCTTGGCATGCAGCTCGCAAAGCTTCTCATACGCCGCCAAGACAGTGTACTCACCCAAAGCCATGGCAGCTTCTTTGCCCTGGTCGAGTATATCATCGAAGATATTGTTTCCTGAGCTCTCGTCTTCTGAGTCCACATCTACCGAACCTTTGCTATCTTTTGTGCTCTCAGAAAAGGGAAGCTTGAACAGGGAAGACGGCCTAGTTTCTATACTCATGACCCTATCGAGGCCCTTGTTTCCTGCATCGAGAAGCTTTTCATAGTTCTGATTCGCAATCTCCGAAGTTTTGCTTAGTCTTTCTTGGCCCCTGGTCGCGCTCTCGGAGCTCTTGATGTACGTGTCCAAGATGTTGCACATCTTTCTCTTCTTCCGGCCCATGTAGGTCTGCCAGGCGTTCACGAGCCCGGGTTCGACAGCCGAGTTGACAAAGTCAATGTCCGTAGCTGCGATACGATGGCCGTAAAACTGATGCGTCGAGCCCAATTCAAGATGGCAGAGGAACCACTTTGCCCCTCGCACTCCAGAGAAGCGCGCCAGCACCCATTCGCCGGCGACGAGTTGGAGCTGTGGCTCCTGGATGAAGTCGATGATTCGTACAATTGCTTTTTCTTCTTCAGTAGGTTTCAAACTGACCCCTTCTTTTTCATCGGTCTCATCTGTATCATTGGGTCGACCGCCCTTCGCTTTCGTCTTTGTTGCCCCCGGAATGTCCAAGTTGATATGAAGCTTCCTCGCTCTATCCTCCTTGATGACCTTGTCCTCGACCGCTTGCTCGACCTCGAGTTGTTTTCGTAGTATGTGCTGCTCACAAGCGAAATTGACGACCACGCTGGCGAATCCGGTGCTAATGGTGCACCAGCCGGAGATTTTTTGCTTTGGGCTACCTGCTCTGGCCACCTGCCTCAGGAGCTTCTCTCGGTCAATCATGGTAACGATGATACGTTGGATATCGAATATGCCTTCTATGCCCGAACTATTGACAATGATCGGATTTGGGCAAATGAGATCTTCGTAACGGTTGCTCTTGTTGTCATCATTTCCTGTTGCGCTTTCTGGCTCACCTGCCGTGAACTCGAGTGCTTGAATCTGACTTGGTAGAAAACAGCCCTCCGCGTTGCTCTCGTCCGGTGATACGAGGCTATTCAGATACTGTTTGACTTGGAGATCCAGCGACATCCATTTGGGTTCCTCTGGCGTTGTCGGTTTTACTTCGTCAGAAGATACAGGCTCTTTAGCAATAATCCTCTCCGCCGGCTCAGAATAGTGTCTTCCAAATGATGGTTTACTGATTCCACCGACTCCGAAGCTAGGAAGTTTTGGAGCCTTCAGACTGGAGGAGATCTTCATGGTCGGAAGTGTTGGTTTGTAGGAGGACCGACCAGCTTTCTTATCTGGGGCTGGCGATGTGCTCGCTTCCACAGGCGACGGCTTTTCGACAGGAGGTGGGGAGATGACTGCGTGCACACAGTGGTCCTTGATATATAACAAGATCTTGCCAATGTTTTCAAGCTCGGGTCGAAGTTTGTCAAAGGTCGAGTCGCGAATGAAGGTAGATATTTCTCGAACCCACTCCAAAGGAAGACCCTTGCGACCCTTAGTTTTTATGCACTCTATGGAATCCCGGAGCATCGTGATGATGCTATGGTAGGTGACCATGACCTCGTTGCGCTTCCCCTGCACTTTTGCCGAAATGAGCATGTTGTAGTGCCGGCCGCGGTCCTCATCCTTTCCATATGCTTTGTGAGACGCGGGATACATGGACCGCCCGCGGACAGGGCTTCCCATCTCTACCCCTGCCCAGTTAAAGAAGGAGACGTCGTTGTGGGTGATTATGACCTCGTCGAGGAGGCGAGACAGAGCTTTGGGGTAGCCCTCGGCGTGAAACGATTGAAAGCGCACGCCGAGAATTCCCATGAGAGAGTAAACGTGGTCGACCGGCACCGTTGCTTTTCGTCGGCATGAGAGCTGCAGGACGCTTTCGGCCGAAAACCCGCTCCGCATAGTTCCTTGCTTCCAGGAGTCGAGCTGGTCGACTTGTCCAAACTTGGCAATGGACTCTCGGTCGGACACGATGAGATCATTGGTCCCGACAACAAGACACACCAGTAAGAAATTGATCACCGTCTGGGCATCTTTTTCATCTGTCAGACCTTCCGTTCCAGCCATGGCGGGAATGTGCTTTTCTTTAAGCTCTTGGAGAAGCTTTCTGCCGGGTGCGTTCGAGTCATCGTTGTCATCTCTGAGCAAGCTCCAAGCCGCAAGATAGACAGACTGGGTCATCTTAGATATGGCTGTCTCAGTCGTCATTTCGGAGGGAAATCTGAATCCCAGGCCTTGAAGGATAGAAATGAGTCGCACAGCCACCTTGACATTGTCTAACGCTGCCTGATCACCATCATCGATGCCAACAACTTCTACCTCCTCCATCTCTAGGAATGATCCAAGGACCTCGGAGTCTCCGATCCCACGTAGAGTTTCCCTCCACTCTTCGGTTTCAAAGACCTGGGAATACATGTTGGCTATGTCTCCACGGGTATACAAGTCAATGAACGGAATTAGGGGATACGTATATCCCAAGCTCTCAACAGGACGACTAAGAGCTTTCCACTCTGAGTTGGCGAAGTAGGCCATCTTGCTCATGACAAGCTCTTGGAGTGTCCATGCACGGTTTGCCCACTCAGGACCAGATCCGTTGATAGCTTTGAAGCTGGGAATGCCAGCCTGAGTGGCCTCTGGCACATCCAATTCGCCCTTGACCTCTCTTGTAAACTGCTTCCAGTCACGAACGGCGTCAGCCGCTCGCCAGTCCGTGTCGAGATGTACTAAACAGAACTCGGCGTTCGCATACCAATCTCCCATGAGCGAGAGCGACTGGGACAGTTCTCCGTAGTTGAGTTTGTCGATGCAGCATGTGTCGGACCAGATGTAGCGGGCACCTCGCTTTGGGAACAGCCTTTTTGTGAAAATGTTACGCGCCTCGTTCATCGACCGGTCGAGCTTGATGGCAGATTTCCACCGCTGCAAACGGCTCAACATTTCATCAACTGCATCCCCGAGACGGCAGTTTTTACGAAAGAAATCGACGTCCTCGTTCGTCTTTTCTTGAACCTCGATTGCGCCGCGGAGCGTCTCTTCAGCAGCGATGTACTCGTTGTATGCCTCGTCAGCCATGGTAGATGTGGTGGGCTTAGCATTGACGCTGCCGGGGGAGGTTGGCTCAATGCCCATGGCCTCTTCTGTCTTGCCGTTGATGTCTTGATTGATGCGACGGATGAGTTGGTCAAACGTGTCCTTTTCCATTTTGCAGCGCTCGAATTTGGACTGCTTAGCGTCCCGGTTTTGCCGTGCCCAGTTGAGTTGGGCTCTGGCGTCGTTTGCTTTGATTCTCTTGTCCAGAATCTCGCCGACGTCCTTACTGTCGGAGTCGTCGCTCAAGAGAGACAGGATAATCTTTTCTTGGTCATGAATGTCCTGCTTAGACTGCTCGAGAACAAGACAGATGTCACCATCGCGGTCTACCAAGTGTCCATCTCCGATCCTCTCTAAACGCTTTTCCCTTGCTCGCTTGATGTGAGCCAAAGTGATTTCGTCTCCTTTCCAGCGATGTGACAACATGCAGTACGAGTCCAGGGGACTAGTATTCCACACATCCACAAGATTTCCTGTCTCTAGATCAATCAGGCGCAACGGGCGCTGCATCTCATTCGTGTCTGGCGTATCGAGAAAGTCGATATCCTGAAGCCCGCTGAACGCATGGTTCTGCGTCTCAATAAAGGTCGGCTTGAAATTTGGAACAAACCACAGATTTAAGATGGTACGAAGCTTCTCTGGGCTGCTGCCAATCTCGTTGAACAATTCCTTGAGATGCTTCGGGGTTAGGTCAGTGTAGCTGCTCAGGTCGGTGACCTTTGCTATTTTTTCCGTGATAGTATCCATGATTGCTGGGTGGTTTCGTATCTGTGCCTTGGATTGACCAAAGGCCTCGATTGGGCTTCGGGTCGCTCTCTTGACGGTACCAAACCAAATATTTGCAGTGGCTTGTTTAAACTACTATTCCACAGCGCGAAACTAATGAATACGAAGTACTGCCCTATCGAAACCAGAGAAATGTGTGCTCCCCCGTGGCTGCTTACCACCAAGTCGGTGTAATTTTTGCCTCTAGCGCCAAGTCTTAGCCTGAAGATGTACCATCCTCCGCTTCAGGTAATAGATCTACAGACTCTGAGAAGCTGAAGGACCAGGTGCTCAGGCTTGATAAGCCTATCATGAGCGTCACATTGAGTTGGGCTTGCAAGCTCGCTAACCAGTGGTCGAAAAGCGCCATCGAGGCGTGCTAGTTGAAATATTGGACATGTTTCTTGTCATGATTGGTCATTAACCCGAAACTAACCTTCGGATAACGGATCGTGAAACAACAGTGAGGAGGGGTTGCCCAGGCTATCGAAACCTAACACAACGCTAAGGCAATGTCGAAGTTCAAAGGGCATGCTCGCTTACGAGGGCTAGCCGAGGGTGCGTATTGGAGTGACGGCAACTTGCATCTCCATCAGTCTCCTCTCGTTTGAGGAGCTTCTCACAGCTCTCACTTCCAACTTGATCATGGCTTCTTACCACCGGGTTCTCGACATTTTCGACAGATCGGTCAGTCAAAAGAGTGTAGAATGTGACTAGTACGTGTGCTGCCGATTTAATTAATGAACTGTTCGCTGATCTCTTGTCAAACAGTGACATTCATCCATGGGATATCATGATTGATGGCTCACGCTGGGATGGCAAGATCCGATTGATAGGCTTCGTGGACGCGTTTTTCCTCATCTGCTACTCGGGCGAATCTCGCTTTGAGAAGGGGATCATCATATACAGTGAGTCCTCTCAGTCTAAAATAGGTTTCAGAATAACAATCGATAGAGGACGATGACATTATCCGCAACACTCTGCGGGAAGCCAATGTGACAGCCGGGGAGTTGGGCCTTGAGGTTGTCAACGAAAATGAGGTACAAGCCGCGAAAGCCAAGGGTCGAGGTATGAAAGCTGCAGGCTAGATGAAGAATTTGGAATTGGTTCGTACTAATGTTTGCATGAAGAACCAGTTCTAGAAAGGCATTTCAAGTTTCAGAGCATCCGAGGTGGCCTCGATTACACCATCACCAGCCTGGGACATGAGATTGGGGTGAAGACACGGTATCAGAAGACAGATCTGAAAAATTATGAAATCAAGATTCGAAAGGGGAGGGATTTTACAATGAAGAGTGAGCTGAGCTTACTAAGAGTCTCTCTTCATGCCAGTGGATGACTTGCTAATGGATTTGTAGAGCGGATTCGTCGCGGGGTCTCTCAACACGACCTTTTTGACTTGATGCATGATGCTATTCGATTGGGCATCATCACGCATGCTGAACTCATCGGGCACATTGTTGGAAAGACGATCGGCGGCACGGCGATGGAAGATGTGGGCTCCAAGTACCTCGAAGCCATCACGGGTACTAAGAGCTCAAAGAATCTGGCACTAGCCGGGGACAGATGACGAGTACAATGACCAACATGTAGGAACCTACTACTCGATCATACGATGAGGAGGTCTTTTGTGAGAGTGTTCGGATTGTGCATTGCAACGAGAAAAAGTGACCGCCCACTCTCGGGTAAAGATGACCTCTATTGGGTCGTAGTTCTCCTTGTCGGTCGCATTTTAAAGGGTGCCTCATCCTCCGACCATCACAAGAGAAGGCGTTCCGTCAGACAAAGGCAAAGTCATTACCATTCGTTAAGGTGTTTACTGAGTAGAACAGAGCCTCGGCTAACGGCGCTCTGTCACCCGGAAACGGTTGGTTTGGGATCGGGTCTGAGGCGGGGGATGAGGAAGGCTGAAGAAGGGAATATCTGATCGGATGGTATCTGGGGAGACGGCTCTCGAAAAAATGAGTAAATAAGAGGCAATTTGAACGCATCTAAATCTAGTATCGAGCAACAACAGCTTTCTCACTATTAGCGCACTGATTCATATGATCGGGTAAGCTCGAGTGCAAGCCTCCAATCTTTCTCAATCACTTGTCGTAGAGGTTTTAGAGCAGATTGAAACTTGATCTGATGGAGAGGGGGCAGGTAGTGGGAGGTATCTGGGCCTGGTAGGGGGATCTGACGCACTCCCCCTGGCTTGTTCGAGGAGGGAATTCATTTGAAAGGTGCATCTCGTCATTAAAACGAAGCTTTCATCGTGGCTTGTGGAGACTTGATGTCCATGGAACTGTGGTAGGGCGAAAAAGCCTATGTTTAAGTCACGAAGAGAGTTCCGATGGCATCTCCGTCGCCGGCTTTGTGGTATTGGGTCAACACTGATTATAATTCTATTGGCTGAGGAGATCATCTATGAGCGATAGCGGGCTGAACCTAGCGTGTCGACTCTGCCGCGGTGGTATCATTAATTACTGAGAATAGGACTGCGGATCCGGCGTTCTAGCTTGTCCACTAGAGTAGAAGAAGACTGGGATCGAAAAGGCTAAGATTCTGATCATTGAAGGTTGAGAGGTAGTAGCAAATGGATAGTTTGCTGATGGAGAGAGCTTGATCGCGTAGCGTCAGTTACTGGAATAAAGTTAAGGAGAGCTAACGTCAAGGTACCTGGGAAGCTCGGGCGGTGTTCCATCAGCGCTAACAGGAAAGAGTTTGAGGAACTAAAAGTGATGTTCTGCTATCGATCGGCTTATGGGGAGTGGTCCAAAATATACTTGTTGTGCTGCTATCGACAGCCCAGAAAGAAGCTTTTTGTTTGGGCACGCCAACTTGATAAACCTCATAGAGGTGAGGCCTGTACGATTTAGGAAAAGAAGAAGATCACGAGTCAAAATGTGTCACAGGCATTCTTCGGTGGTGTATCGAACTGGCTCCTGGGGAACCGGATATGACTTATTAAGATTGGTAGTGTCTGTCAAATTGCTATCTTATTCTCGCCCTCGATTAATTTTGTTAGCCTGCTACGACTTCGAAAGCTCTCTAAGCAACACATACGTCTTGCTTTGGTCGACTCAAAGAACAAGGCAAAGTAAATTTGTGAAAGAGACATTCCAGACGCAGGAATTCGATGGCTCGTCAATCTATTCAACAATCTACTCTTGCCTTTAACGACCTTTGGGCATGCTGTACCACTAGATAGAACAGCTTCCATAGCGTCTCAAGCCACCCATCTTGCTAGTCTGTCCAGCGTGGCATGCCCAGCTCCCTTTGCCTATTCCGTATCGCTTCCCTGAGTTCATCAGGCTCACCTTCCAAGCGAACCTTTCCGTGTCCAGCAGCCATGTCCAAGTAGGAGGCCCCATCCTCAACACAACAGTATGCATGTTCCTCAAAACATCTTGCAAGCCACGCGCGATAGACCACCGCGGATTTCAAAATCACATCCGGTAAGGTTTCCTGGTTCCAAAGGACGTCCACCGCTGCCCGGCTGACCTCGCAATCTTCATCGTCAACAAGTGCCACTACAGCCTGGAGTACCTCCTCAGGTAATACTGCGTCAGCTCGCAGTACTCTTACCGCCTCCAGTCTGACGGACCAATACTCATCGTCCATCCATGGCACCACAGCCAAGCGAAGGCTTTGGGGCAAGACCGGTTGGCTCTGGAGTATTTTCATCACCTCAGTTCTGACATCGTCTCCCCAACTATGCAACCCTGATAGCATAGCTTTCAGAATCTCTTGGGGTAACGTTGCTTGGGAGCGGAGTGTCTCGGCTGCGCTCCTTCTGACAGGTATGTCTGGATCCTGAAACCGTGCTATGACGGCAGAAAGGATATCTCTAGGCAGCTCCGCTTGAACAGCAAGCGCTTTAAGCGCGTTCATCCTGACGGTTTTGTCTTTATCCTCGAGCCGTGCTGTTACTGCCACGAGGATATGTTGAGGCCACGATGTTTGTTCCTTGAGCTCGACCATAGTGGGCTTCCCAGCCGAATAAGATTCGGTGTCAAACTCCAATCTCGCCAATACAACTAGTAACAAGATATCTTCTTGTAACGGCAACTGACCTTCGAGAGCACGGAGTGCGGCACGTCGGTTGCTGTACCATTCATCCTCGAGCTGTGCAACGACTGCATTGAGGATATCATCCGGAAAGGCCTGTCGACTCCGAAGACTTCCTAGTGCATCCAGCGCTGCTTCTCTGATCTCACTGTCTTGGTCTTCGAGCTGTGCGGCTATTGTCCGAAGGACATCATCCGACAAAGCCTCTCGACTCTCAAGCCTTCGTAGCGCATCTAGCGCTGCTCTTCTAATATCATCATCATGAGTCTCGAGCTGTGCGGCTATTGCCTGGAGGATATTCGCTGAGAGCTGTTGATGTTGATTCCCAAGCCTTCCTAGCGTGTCTAACGCTGCACTTTTGATATTCTGATCTCGATCCTCAAGCTGTACAGCTATTGCCTGAATGATATCGTCCGAAAAGGCCTGTCGAATCCCAAGCCATCCCAACGCGCCTAGCGCTGCTGCTCTGATATCATTGTTTCGATCCTTAAGCTGTATAGCTATTGCTCGAAGGATGTTAGCTGAGAGCTGTTGATGTCGATTCCCAAGCCTTCCTAGCGTATCTAGCGCTGATTTTCTGATATCATCATTTTGATCCTCGAGCTGTGCAGCTTTTGCCTGAAGGATATCATCTAAGGAAGCCTGTTGATAGCTGAGCATCTTCAACGCCATTCGCTTGATATCTTCGTTTTGATCCTCCAGATACGCCACCAGGACTTGCGACGCATCGTCAGGAATGCCCCATCGATAGAAGTCTGCAAGCAGTTGCATCGTGTACCGATGTTTTATCTTATTCTGATTCTTAAGCCTTGTGAATAAGGCTTCAAGGAAATCTTTGGAAAGTCCACCGTGGCCAGCTGTCGCTTTAGCCCGTTCATAAGCACGTCGATCCGTTCTGAGACTGGCACGATAACTTTCATCCTCAACCCATGACACCATGCTCTCGAGAATATCTCTTGGAAGCAATGACTGGCATTGGAGAGCTATAAAAGCACTCCTTCTAACGCGCTTGTTATCATCTCTAAGCCGTGAGGCTATGGAATGAAGGACATTTTCAGGCAATGATGACTGGCATTGAAGCGCTTCCAATGCTCCCCGTCTGGTGCCGTCAAATTGATCCTCAAGGCACGCGACTATGACTGGACGGATGTCTTCCAGTAACGATGGTTGGCCGCGGAGCAATCCAAATGCTCTCCATATGGTGGCGCCATTGAAGTTCTGAAACCGCTCCGCTAGGGTTTGAAGGATGTACGGAGGCAACGTTGGTTTGCCCTCGAGCGTTTGCACCGCTCTTTGGTTGATAACATCGTCTTGGTCTTCAAGCCACGCCTTTAAGGCCATGTAGATATCCTCGGGCAGGGCCTTCTGAGCTTGAAGAACTCTCAGTGCTGTGAATCCGGTCTCAATATCACCCATCCACATCATTATAGCCTTCAATGTCCGGGTTGACAAATTCTCGTGTGAATAATGGAACATCTCAAGGACGGCAACCCTCACTTGTGTTGTTGAGAACTCTCCCCCTTCCAACCATTCGGTGGCCAGGTTCATTACTTTGGGTGGCAAGTTTTGTCGCCAACGAAGCGAAAACAGAATTACTATCTTGACGTCTTCGGAAGCCCGCCGTAAGACAACGTCCATGCTTCGCTCTGGAAATTCTATATCGCTGGCTAGTCGTGAATGGTGTTGAAAATGACATTCAAACTCTAGCCATTGCGATAGTTGATCTTCCAGCTGTGTTCTGAGATGATCCGATCGCGTCACTTCGGTCAAACAACGCATAACCAACCGCTGATGCGTCGGGCCAAATAGGTCACGCGGCTCCTTGTTGATCAAATCGAAAAAGGAACTTGCGTCGTCGGCTGCATCACACATGCCGGCAACGAAGCGCCACATAATGTCGTAGCGTGATGTGTATTTGTGTGTCTGGAGGAAATTGACAGGGTCTTTGCTCTCTGGCTTCTTCCCGAAGAGACATTCCAGAGGCTTTCCACCTTTCCATTGCCGTCTGAAATATTGCGCCGCGAAGTATTCCTGATAGGTCAAATGTACGAAATGATAGTTTCGGTGCTTTGATGATGGGTCTGGCGTCCGTACAAAAGGGAGTCCAGTGAGTCTATCTTCCAATGATAGGTCAAGCTTGAACCCGGTGTCAGTTTCGATCAGGTGGTTGAAGATTCTGTCTAGATGCGTTGGTGTGAAGTCGATTACGTGGCTGTATAAACCGTTGAAGGCAAGACACTCAAGAAGTACGATGTTATGTTTGAACTTGTGTTGTACTTCGGTCTCGGTACGATAGTAACAGCTCTTCGAGATCTTTCCTCGTTTCACCGCATCGTTGACCCACAGCTTTTGCACGATAGACTGATGTATGCCCGTCATGGTTTCAGGCATATGATGCTGATTACCAGGATCGGTGTCTTCCCAGATATAACAGAGAGCATCCAGTTGCATCGGGATCCGCACAAGGCTTTGCAGCAGCCAACGCTTCTCCAGCAAAGATTGGATCTTGTCGGCCCTTGTCCTCATCCTGGGCTCGGCATCGAGGTATGCTTTGACTTGATCTGGGAAGAGTCCGATCGCTTCCAATTCGAGGTCGATACCTTGGAGGCCGGTAGGAAGGTCGACGTTTGGCCGCGATGTAATAATGACATTAGGCTGATTCAAAAGCTCCTCGATGATGAAACGGGACATATCGTTGTCGCCGTCCAAGAGTTGAGACACTTCGTCCAGACCGTCGAGGATGAACAAGGTTCTTTCTGAACCGTGGTTTGTGACGGCTTGCCACATCTCTTTGGCGAGACCATTCCCGTGTATGAATTGACGGAAATACTCATCCAGGAATAACTCCCCAAGGTCGTAAGTCTTATCTCTCCGCCCGTTCAGGTTCCGCAAAGGCACCCAAAGTAAGCGGTCGAAACACTGCTTCCACATGTCGTGGCGGGTAAATTCATACACCATCTTTTTGCACAAAGTGGTCTTCCCGACCCCTGCGCGTCCTCGAATCAAGATCCTTCTTGGCTCCTTCATGTCTCCGAGACGTCTCATACCTTGACCGAAGATTGTCGCCAGCTCAACCTGGATCGGCTTGTCTGGTGATGTCGTAACTTTCAGCCGAGCGTCCAAGGAAAACGACCAGGTCGTTACGACACGTTTTTTTGAGCGACTTATGGGCTGACCAAGCTGCTTAACGACGGCGAGGTTGATATAGCAATTGCTCATCGGCAACAAGTCACCTGAAAGTCGCTCAATCTCAAGCATTTTGTCCCTGTAGCAGTTTTCCTGTATCACTTTGTCGGCTTGTTTGAGATCCCTTGGAACCCTCAAATTGTCGATAGACTCCTTTAGCTTCTTATAAAAGTCATCGTTGTTGTTGGAACATTTGTTCAGCCCAGAATGATCAGTGTCGATTGGATACTGTTTGTCCGCGTCCGCGTGTTTCACGGCTGAGTCCCGTGGAACAACCTTATACAGGATTAGATGACTGCTGGACCAGAGCCGTGTGCACTTACCACGCCCAAAGGAATCCATCCCTGCAAGTACATAGACATGGTCTCGTAAAAAGATATGATTGGAATCTCGCGCCCCTGACGTTGACGATCGAATCTACTCAAAAGGTCGAGTAGCTGGACATTATCACTTCTCAAAGACAGAAGCAATTTTGTGTCAGATCCCAGAATGCCGGTCAAGAACGCTAGAGCAGCGCCAGCAATGGATGCAGATGAACCCAGATGGGGGGTGCCAAGAAAAATGATGCCAGAAGTGTCGTTAATGATCTCTTGGGACTTGGGCATGCACAAAGCCTTGTCATTGTGAGATAGAGATGAGTATTTACGGACGACGATCGTACCTGCTTGATGATGATGCCACCCATGCTGTGTCCAATGAAGATGATAGGAAGGTACTGTCAAGGATGTTAGCAGCATTAGAGTGAAGGGCGTTGCGGCCATTACATTGGGCGATCTTTTGATCTTGATCTCTTCCAACAGACTGTTGCCAATCTCCTGCGTTGTTTTTACGGGTGAATCGCCCAGCCGGTCCAAATTATCGACGAAGCTCAGGATCCTGGCTTCTGGGAAGCTGTTCATGAGTAGATCTTCGAGGAGATGGATCCTTTTTGGTGGATTAGTAAGCTCCTGGGGAAGCGATTTGGTCCAGGTTCTGTCTGGATCGGCACCAAGGCCAGGGACAGCAATAAGCCTACAGCAGCGTCAGCCAGATATTAAGATTGAACGGGCAGCACAGACGAACTCAAACTTGGGGTTCTTTCCCTCAGATATAACCTTGAGTCTTCCAGAACGTGGCTTTTGCGTACTTCGACGAAGTTTGACAATGATAGGGCGGAGCACATAGGCCAGTGGGACCACCACCACGACGGCGATTAGAACACCATGACCAAGACGACCACCCACCAAATCAGCCATAGTTCTTCGCGACTTCAGAGCCCACAATGACAAGAGAGGTAGGTGGCGGTTGTTTGGGCTAAGTTGAATGAACAGCAAGCCTTGGTGAGGGGTTTATAAGAGATCGAGGAGCCTGTACTACGGTTCAGGCCTGCGAGATGACGTGGGTGATGACGGGCTATCGTGTGGACCGTAGTTGAGAGATACCACGGTTTACACAAATTAAATAGTATCATATCAAGTAGCCCTTAACTAGCGATACTTATCTTCACACCGAGTTTAAGAGGGGGAGACGTGTTCGGGGCAACGATCCCGACGATTCGCTTAAACCGTAGCACACTAATGCACGAAGTCTCACCGGAGTCTAGGAAATCCTTCTGCGCGTGATGAGGCTCACATGATTCTTGAAAATAGGGTCTCAGCCAATAGCCAGAGATTCCTAGTAACTCACTTCATCCGGCGCTTGCGACTGTATGTTTTCCAAGAAGATGGCTGTATCACGGTGCTTTATGCTCAGTTGGTCGAGTAACAAAGGTCTTTTCTTTTCAGTATAGATGAGTTATCTTTGAGCGACTCAAGCGGTACAGCTTCCTACCGGTCTATTTGGAGATTCATAGAGTTGCATCTAACTAGGTAGTCTCAGGCTATTCGCCGCCACGATATGGAGGGACTTAAGCAACATGGAATAACGTGCTGAACCGCGAATATCAAATTTTGAGGCGTAACAGGTTCTTGTAAGGGTGGATTGACCTAATAGGCACCTACGCAGTCTACTACAGATATTGTTGTATAGTGGATCAAGATCGCGATGTCAACGCTCTTGAGTTCTCTACTAACGATGAACTGAATTGAGGACCTTATAGAGATCAATTGAAATAATGTCGACCGATTTCGCAGGTTCATCTAAGATCCCAGAGTCATGGGCCCTAGGTCTTACATCCCATGTGACGGATCTACTTCTAGTAACGTTGGGTAGTCTTATCTAACATAGGGCGGTCGATGTCCAACTAAACGAGTGATCTCGAAATCAGGTCGCGCATGCAAAGTTGGAGATGATGCATATTGCAACTGTATCTATATGTGAGCGTTGCTATTCGTTATTAATTGCCATGAAGTCATGATTCTCATTCTGGCATCTGGCAACCAGCTTGAACTTTTCGCTGAAGATTTAACAAGTGTGAACAGAGACTCTATTACATAGCGCCCGGGATTGATGCGAACTTTGTACATATCATAAGTAAGCAATCAAATACCAGAACCTATATATGACTAGTATCGGACGTTTTTTTTTTTTTTAAGTTTAGATGCCGAGCTACTTAGGGTGACATAGGTGAACAACCGGATTGAATAGACGACGAGCACGACATTGAAGCAAGTAGAAACCTACTACTATGTGATAAGATGAGATGGAGTTTTGTGAGAGTAACCGAATCGTGCACTATAACTAGAACAAGCCATACCCGAGCGTCTGTTGGTTAATCATCGTGCCGCGTGCCCTTGACAGCAATTCTTCTCCACCGCAACCGAGCAACCCGCAAGCCTTGCGTCGGGTTGCTGCAGGTGATGGGCTAATTTGACAAGTAAACGTTACGCAATACAGTTTAGCCTAAGTAACTTTCTGGCTATTAATGTCAGTAACCACAGCTCGAACTGTGGGATAGTAACTTGTATCATTTGATAAAAGAAAATCTCTCGTAACACTAGTTATGCTTTGGACTTTTAATAACCTCTCGGTTTAGTTCAAGTTTGGCAAGGAAATGTCGAGTTCCTTCAACCGGTATCGAGGATTGACGTAGTGGAATGAGATATATCCAGTGATAAACTCCTCCAACTTCCTGCGCACTTCAGGGTGTTGAACCTTGGCAAACTCATTCATACGTTCAAGAGCGCGTATAGCTGATTCCGCGTGACTCTTTACAGACTCAAGGGGTGTCTGCCCAATCCCTCTAGTATACTTTTAGTTCATGCTTAGAGACGGTGCAGAAGATAGCATGTGGGTTCACTCACCGAGCATGTAGATGGATAACATTATCCCGCTCGTCTCCAACAATAGATTCCTTGTAGAAAGACATTACATCGTTGGTATCATTGATCCATGTCATCAGATCCGGCGTGACAGCTAGCGGAGTGCAGCAGTGAATTCCAGCCTGTGCCTTGATTTCCGAAGGCCAAACAAAGAAAGCAAACGGCTCACAGATGCCACTCTTCAACCTAAAGTATTCCCGCAGAAAGCGCGGCGTACTCTTGTGCGGGAGTAGCTGATCCCCATGTTCGTTCTCAACCAGATTCGCGCTAAGAAACTCAAGCTGTGCTTTGAAGACCATGTCAACAGCGAAAGTGTCGAGCCAATCTTCCATCTGAAACGTCGCATCAAGGAAGTCTGCAACTTGCTGGTTGTCCAGGGTATGGCGCAGCAAACTGTAGTGTCATATTAGCGCATCAATTGAGAAACGTTTGTCCGCGTGAGCTGTCCCATAGATGTTTCCCACTTACAGCTTCTTGCGGTAGGATCTTAGGGTGTCTGGGAACTGCCCACCCAAGTCGTCCACTGCCAACAACAAGGCCGTGAAGGTAGCTATAACAACTTGCGCCCTGCGATCATGCGACGGATAGGCCCGTTTGGCGGCGCTGGCACCGACACGAGCCAACGATACCCGTTTTTGGGGGTTCTGCACAGACATGCAGCCTCTGATAACTTCCTGAGCAAATTCCTCATCATCCTGATAAGGGGGTAATTTGAAGGAGGACAGCGCAAGAAACTCCTCAATGATGTCTTTGTATTCAGAGATGGAGACCTTGTCGCAAACAGAAGACTGTGGAGTGGCCGTCGATGGCTTGGATGCAGAAGACATGGCGCTTGCGATTGGGGCCAGCGTAGTGAAGAAACGGCTTTGCTGGGAATTCTAGCAGAGTATCTATCTATGTGAGTATATATATTGACATGATTCCTAGAATCATAGTGTAGGGTCCTATAAATGCGCCAGTGAGACCGAGCCCGATGTTGCACGCCATTCGACCGGTATGATGAAATGGTGAGCCTTATCGGCTTGTAAATCACTCACTCACCGATAAGGTGCAAGTCCAGCTGAGTTGACCGCCCAAGCATATCCCAGGCACATTGTGTTCGAATCTCCACACAAAGACCGTTTGTCTGCCTCTAATCCTGGCACGTTTGATACTTTTAATGCAGATGATGGCATATCAGGCGAGCGAAGAAAAATACCGCACACGGCACATCCCAACTCTCGTGATTAATGAATCTACTCGTAACTCAACTCCTGATGAGCGGATAAGGGCTGCCGAACAATGGTCCCTTGCTCCGCATGGCTCGTCGTCATCAACCTCTGTAGAGCAGACCGGTGCGCGTGCAGGTTGCCTAGCCTGACTGTATCAACGAAGTCCGAAAATGGCGGCATTTCCCGCCGCCGTTATCCTCAAAAGATCTTAGGTCGTATTGCTGCATGCGGTATTTACGTTTTTCGCCTGCAGCTAGAGTGGAGCAGCTATCTAGATGACCTTCTGTTGTATCTGAGACGTATGCCCCGAATCGATCTGACCTGTCCAGGAGTACGGCTCGCAAGGTCTGCGTATTTAATCAGTTAAGGTAGTTCAAGGCGTATTAATCACTCAACACTCCTTCTCCCAGCTCCACTGGATCCGCAGCCGCTAGGGAGAGACAACTGCCGGGGTCTAGAATCGAGGCGGATGCACTTCAGCCGTGGGTCCGCGATATCAGGATTCTTGACTTTGACGATTCGAAATACCCCCATTTGAGATATTTGCCATGTAGTGTTATCCGCCGATAAGGCGTCGATCCGGTGTACTGTGGGGCAAACAATGGAACCTTGTGATATGGTGATAACAAAGATGTTGGAAAATTAGGTTGGTGACCGATAAAATGATAACGGCTTAAGTATTATAGCTCAAAGCTAATCTAAAAAAGTAGACGGGTGTAACTCTTCGCAGGATTTATATAAACACGGTGAATTTTTATATTGGTGTGATATTACTCAAACTACTGTTACCTTAGGTTGAGGTCCTTCTATCCATCTTCGCTCAAAATCCGAGCGCGTTATCCGTTGTTACAGGAACACTGTTTTCACATCATATGAGGACACTGTCTCTTCAAGAAAACGAGAGAGCGCCAAAAATTCGTCACATCAATCAATGAATGTTCATATCCCATGACTATGACACGCTTTTCCCTGGCTCTTCAGGTCCTAAATGTAGATAAAGAATGACACTTATAGAATCTCAACTTTACGAGTACTCCCATCAATTTGAAATCCCTCTACGATATCCTCGGGCCACTTTGGATAGGCTACCAGGTGATATAGATCGTTCGGGGCATGTTTTCGCCTATAAATCGATAACTCTTCCTCAGATGTGATGTTAAACGCGCGAGTCAGTCTTGAGAGATGACGAAAACCATTCATACTCTCGACCATGCGCTCTATATCCAGCTTTGAAGCACGGATATAGATAGGCTTCGATCTCCGAAACATGAACAAGTTTATTTCTGACCATTTTCCGCCCTCGTACCGCCACTCCTTGAAGATTTGGATGTAGCGAAACATTGATTTTACAACCTGCCAGTTGTCAGGCAAAATCATCAGCTCGACGTAGTCTCCTTGGATCGTTGGTCTAAAATCGGGGTGGAAACACCCAACATATGACTGAAGAAACCCTGGAGTGGAACCTCTCCGTTCATTCAACAGGCCTTGGCAGGCCGGCAGGACATCTCGCTGGTTCTCAACCCCGGGAAAGATCATTCTAAGGATATGTTGAGGCTCATCCGCAGGTTCGGAATAAATCTTTTTGAGAATGTCGACAAGGTCGGACTGAAGGTCGATAAGAAAAAGCTCCTTGTCACATCTATCGTATGTAACTCTCTTACGAGGAATTCTCTCAGGAATATATTCATGATACCCTTCCCAAGTTTGGGGTTGCAACTGGAACCACACCTGGTAACAGCACGTAAGGAGTTTGAAAGCCCCAGGAGCCCTAGACTCTCTCAGTATCAGAAGTAAGCAAGATTCCCCGCCTTGGTCAAGAATAAACAGGTGATCACTGTCTGGACGCGTGAGACGGAGATCAAAACCCTCGGTGACGAGATACATGGTCACCGGTTTGTGTTTTCCCGGGCCAGACTTCACCTCAAAAACTTGCAATCCACCAGACTTCGTCGTGGAATGTTCGATCTTTTCGGGAATGGCGCGAAACTTGAGCAAGTGAATCAAGTTGATTGACAGACTCCCGGAAGCGGCATCTACTGTTGCATTGCGGTACCAGGGCATTATTTTGCGTACGACTAGACCATCAGGATCTATGTCTGTACTGTGGAATTCGGCAGACTTATAGAGATTCGCTAGGTAATAGCTCTCCCTGTCCATCTCAGAGGCCGTTTTCCATCTCCGACTCCTCGAACTGACGCAAAGGACAGTTTGCGAGGTTCCTTTTACTTGGCGGTGCTCACGCCACCACTGACGGAAGAATACGCGCCTCTTTTGTTCTATCTTGGCGCTTGATGCCTTAAAAATCCAATTTGCACTAGAGGATTTCCATTCAGGCATCCAAGAAGGGCAGCAATTCCATGCTGACATGCCAGAAGCGAGGTAAAGCAGCTCCGCGTGTTTTAGGTTGATGATCAAGTAAGCAAATGTACCCAGAAAAACGTGCAAGCACGATAAGGAATAGTCTGGCTGGAGTTCGTCGCGTTTTGTTCCAAGAAGTGCATGGACGCCGAAAACTCTGTCTCGAGGATCTGATGACTTTGACGCCGCGGTGGCTCGCAATATGTCATTCATGTCCATACTTGGAAATTTGCCTTGCGCTAAGCTCTCAAACCAAGGTGCTGCCAAATCTTCCCATTTCCAATTTGGATAGAGAGATTGAATGGATGCAGGCGTCAGAGCGTCAGCCAAAAACTCAATGTCGCCCAACTGGATAGCGATCTGTCTAGACAGAACTAGCTCCTGTATGACCCAGACACGGCTGAAATATTTCCGGTTGAGAAGCGAATATAAGCAAACTCTACCAAGACGATTGAGGTATTCCCTTTCTTCGAGACTAGGTCTTCTAGTAAAGTCTTGTAGTCTGCGCCTCAATGGATGTGGACCGGCTGCAGGCTGCACGATGTCTTCTCCCAGGTATACCACAACTCTCCTCGCTTCCCCATAAATACGAGCCATCTTTGCCACTTGGATATCTCTTTCTTGGCTATTTTTCTGATTGACGCAAATGGCATCAAGCCACACCAGTCTGAACCCTTCCAAGGGGCGTAGAAACCGGATCATGGCGCAGCAGTTCTTAGTCTGCAGCAAGACATCCCAATAAGGGCCAATAAATACAGGCTCGGTCAGAGAACTGTCACCATTCTCTCCTCCCCAGGTATAAGACACCGTTTCATACTCCGGACATCGGTCTTGGTCGTGAGTCTCCAGGTCGCCGTGGACATGTTCAAGGTTGTTCGTTGACGCTGAAAGACGCAATAAGCGAAATTGCTTTCGTTTTAACTTGGGCTCGTAGGCGGCTGGCACTGATGAGATTTTAGAATCTGACTTTGATTTCGAAGACAAGACCCCTTTAATTTCTTCTGGCTCCCGCTTTGTATTGACATGGCCAAAATGGGGATCCGGGGCCGAGATTTCCGGGAGAGGCTTTGGGTTGGACGAGTTGCCGAGTGTGCTCTCGGTGCGACTGTATGGTACAGCTCGAGGCCAACGAAGATTGAGATGGCCTGGAACCTCGTCCTGAGGTATGAATGGTAAAGGACTTGCATCCGCGCGAGGAATCTCTTGATAATCGGCAAAGGAAGCCTTGCATGCCCGACATCGCGGAGATGTCCTGTCAACGACGACGTCTGGCTGCTTGCATGATGCTGCATGCCAGCGACTCATTTCTGCACAGATGGACAGGGCTGCTTCATATTCAACAATACCCTAGAAGTACTTCGAGATGAAGCTATGCGCGACGCTATTGTAACGATCAGATCATCAGTAAGTGCGGGGTTTCACGACAAATCCGGCGCAAGGTTAATAACAATATCGCCAGCCTCGTTTCCCGGCAGACACGTGATTCTCCCAGCGCTGGCAGGCAATGATTCTGCCTCGTGGGGGCTAAAAATGTACCTTGCAATGCACTGGCTATTCAGACCCATGTTATCACCAGCCGGAAGCAGAGCGAGATCACTTGAATCCAGCGCTTATTAGTTCTTCGTAGCGTGCTGCATTTAGTTGCTAAAAGAGATACATAGCGAGTTACCAAAAATTACAAGTATCCTTGTCCTAAGTAGATCGAGAGATATAAATGCCTCTCTCTTTAGAGATTTCTCTTGGCACGTAGATAATAGATTGATACCACGAGAATGAAAAGTGGAATCAAGGTTCCGAACTCGCCAAGTACTAAATACGATATGAGGAACAGGCACATTTAGATATCGCTTGGAGATGAACTCACCTAACCTCCTCCAGAGCCAATCTGAAGGTATACGAAGCTCCCCATCGTCGTTTTGTGGGAATCCATCTGAATTGACGGCAAAGAGACTCGTCATGAATGATAGTGGAGTCTGCCATAGGCCGAGTGAGTGGCACATTAGCGTGTTTATCATCACGTACCCGAATGAAATAGGAACTTACAAAAATAACAGTTACCACAGTGAAGGGGAGGATGATGAAATTCATTAAGCGTGCAGACTCGGCCTCTTTCAGTGATGCCTGGGCCTGCATTGCCTGGGTGATGTTGCTAAGCTGTTTAACGCGCCATAATCAGTAAAATGAGACTGGGTAATGGCATAGAGAGAGACACGTTATGATCGGGGACTGCGCTACTTACGCCTTCAAGTGTCGTCGCTGCATCTTCATCCATGTGCTTGATTCGCTGTATCAGGTTCTCCAACCCACAATCCCTAACGAAATTGTCACGTAAGGAGCCGACGTCTGGATGGCCCTCCGATGTCTTATCCTGTGGCGCCAGATGAATCCTTGCAAACTCCTTAACAACCTCTAACTGCTTCTCAAAGACTTTTCGAATAAGACGGAGTTCGTCACGAATATCTTTCACTAGCCAAGTACACTTCGCGGCTTCATGGATGGCTGTGTTGGCGTATCGAGAGCGCCAATCCTTATTAGTGAAATCATTGAAGAAGCCAGCTTCTTTGTCGGCCTATATGGGTTCAACATCAGTAGAAGGCCCAAGCCACAAGCTGTTACTGGGAATGGTTCCTCCTAAACAAACGCACCTCAATAGCAATCTCGCCTTCGAAGATGTCAAGAATGTGCTCACCGAGCCCAGCCCACTTGAACTTATCCAGAAAGGTAACTGTTTCCCGCACGATGTGCGTTACAAGGTCGTCAGAGCTGGAGATCTCATGTAGACCGCTCTGTCGTATCGTCTCTAACAAGTCCTCTGCGATGCCCAGATTTCTTCTCGATGGTATCGCTGTAAGAACAGTACCTGTTCAGTGGAGGTTGTCAGACTAACAGAACTAAGATAGAACAGGGAAAGGGGAGCAAAAAAAATACCATCATCGAGTTTCCACAGCCAAAGTTGACGAACCATGAGCCATTTTCGACGATCTTCCTGGCGAATGCCTCCTTCTACCACTCCTCCCAAGTGACTGAAAGTGACACCTTGAACTGTCTTCGAGGACTCGTCTTGCAGTTCCTTACCTTGCTGCTCCCTGACATTTGACTTTCGTCTCGAAAAAAATCTTGGAAGCTTAGACTTGAAAGGCTTGTTAGAGTCTTTGCTCGCTTTAGCTTGATCTATTCGTCTTTGCGACCATCTGTAAATGACTTGGTTCTCCTTTGACCGCAGTGTCGAAAGATTGCCCGTGGTTTTGGCAGTTTGGTCGAGGGTCTGAGATGCTTGTATTCCATCCAAGCCGGTAAAAGGAAAATATGCCTCTTCAAGCTGCACCATTACCTCCTTATGGCGCGTTGCATATGACTTCCAGCGGTCGTCTATCTCAACATCTAGAAACGGGATCTGGATATAGTCTTGTTAGCAGCGTAGGTACCAGCGAATCCCAACCATACCACAATAGACAACATTGACTTCGGCTTTGCGTTTTTGATGTCGTTATAATCAGCATTATTGGCCGACTCTGTTGATTCATTTGTCATAATCTATGGACTTATCAATACAGGTATGCATTGAGACAGTTCGTATGAAATATAATTAAAATCTAGAGTCTATAGTGAGAGTTCAAACTCACCCGCGCATGAGGCATTCTGATGCGTGAACTATTTTCATTCGTCACGCGTACTTTGATGTTGCTTTGGAAGAATTGCCATGTCCTAGTGTCGGAGTCGGTGGCTGCCAAATTTCTAACATTATCACTAATGAAGTCCTAGATTACGCACGCTGTCAGTAAAGCAAAGGGTGAGATCTCTTAGACCGCATACCTTGATCCAGGTGATCTGGAAGGATAGCTTAGCTTATTTTTTCTTCTTGTTCGACTGCCTACTTGGTGGTGACTCACATTGTTGGCGGGGAAGTTCACCCACTTCCATCTATGTTCCCAACACTCAACTCTCTCACGATGCTGATAGTCTTTCCAGGATTGTTTAGCTTCATTCTCACATTCGTCAAGGAATGTAACCTCTGCCCGTTGATGAGCTGGGTATAGAACGTCAGATACGCTCTGATCAGTAGAGGTCCAACATAAAAAGGTTTTATCTTCGGAGTCGGGCTTTAAATCATTCGTTTGGTACCGACAGTAGATTTGGGTTTTGTCACAGACGGCTCTTCTTCGACTGGAGGGTTTCGCAAGGGTCGGTAGGAGTTTCATCGGGTTCCTGCGCTTTGCCACTCTCGTTGGGGATTGTGTGAGCACACGTAACCCAAAATCATTGTCGTGGTGCGGAGTGCCCATGTAAACCTGCTTCGGAGTCTTCTTGTCAGAATCCAGAGTTTCCAGGTCAGCCCCTGCGTTGACCAAGCTCTCGATTACTTCAAGTTGCTGTAGCTGGCAAGCAATATGCAGAGGCGAGCTCCCTAAAATTAACATCAACATATGGTAACATGAGGAAGAACCAAATTGACGTTGGAGCTGGAAGATTAGGCCGACAATATAATAGATCAGTTTACATACCTTCCACATCTCTCGTATTCACCTCTGCTCCCGCCGAGAGGAGACGATTCATGAGGGGAATAATGTTTATATCATTGGGAGATTCCTTCGCTTTGCCCAAGGCTTCTGAGAGCAGAAGATGAAGAGGAGTCATACAACGATGATCCAACGCGTCCACGTTCGCATCGTGCTTAAACAGTAAGTCGAATGTTTCAAGCATCCTGTTCATTCGTTCATCCTCAGCCGAAGGTAATTGTTTCATGAATCTCGACATTAATTCATGCAGCGGGGTCATAGATTGCCAATCGCCGATATTGACGTAGATGGACGGCGACGTGGAAGAGCTCTTTTCGAAGATGTAAGATATAGCGTTCCAGTCTTCTGCCCACACGGCTGCATGTAGGGCTGTTTTTAGTTCCCAAGTGTTCTGGGTATGGAGGCTTGTGTTGCACGTCTCAAGAAGGTAGCCAACATCCGACTTGTGCTTCCGGATGATGGCAATGTATAAGATAGAGAGGGTGCCGTCAGAGTAAGGTAAATAGTCAAGTGTCCATCTTTCTTCACGGGTAGGAACTCGACACGTTCCTGCCAATCCATTTCTAATGTTTTCAATGCGGGCTCGTACTCTCTCGATGGATGGAGATTGGAAGGTTCGAATCATGAGAAAATACCTTAAGACTATATCCTCTTGTAGGGGGTAGCGCTCTTCAACAGCGGCTTTGACGGCCTGTCGGAACTTGCTTCTGTCTTGGAAGGACAATGAGCCTCTTTCCTTGCCGCTCGATGGGACAACATTACCTGAAGCTTGGGGTTCTTCAGTGAGGTTCTTCAAGATTCTCATCACCTCGCCGTCCTCCTTAAAGAAAACCGCGTGCCAAATTTCGTCTTCTAGACCTGAAACGAGCCTCGATAGAACAGCCTC
The DNA here is from genome assembly GCA_024112705.1 of Microcera coccophila. Lineage (NCBI taxonomy): Eukaryota > Fungi > Ascomycota > Sordariomycetes > Hypocreales > Nectriaceae > Microcera > Microcera coccophila. The sequence continues at coordinate 45,687 of JAMYIC010000095.1, forward strand.
TGGCGAAAAGCCCGTTAAATCGCGCACAGCCGGCCAGAAAACGTAAATCAACCACCTTTTAAGCACAAGGGCGCGATAGAGCAACATTGACATCATTTTGTATCGTAAAGTGGACAACAGATGAATTGCGGGGAATGGGCTGATGGCTGACTGATATCTGGAAGACCTGTAGCTACTTATAAGGTATTGTCCTTCGCCCCCTCGGCCGCCTTGCCATGATCAGCATTTGCACATTCATCCCATTGGTGCACACCCTGGTCGACCAGATCATTGATGTCATTCACAAGGGCTTGTCAAGCCTTCGGCACGAAACAAGGAAATTGGGATAATCCTGCAGATTGAAGAAGCCAAACCCCTAAAAAATATACTGGGTAAACAACAAGTCTCCCTCCCATGCGGTTGATTCTCAAGCCAGCCGAGCTTAACGCGGTAGACGCGCCTAGGCGCCCACGGGTATGTAAGCGCTCGAGCGCTTACCAAGAGCCAACGGTCAGAAGAGAAACAGGCTTATGAACCCTTGTAATGATGCCACGATGACAGAGGCCCCATTTTTAGGGTATTTGGCCTATCGGCTTCCTCCAACATCAACTGATTTAGCCCCGCACGGCTGCCTGGTGAGTACACAGCAGATAAATAATACGCCGCTTCAACTTTACGTGTGAGCCATTTCTTTTTACAAGACATTGGGCATCATAATCAAAATGGCCGCTCTACTTCATCAGCGTATTCTATCGGTCGAACAAGATCCGCAGGGTGGCTGTCCGCTGTTCCGTCTACTACCAGCCGAAGTGAGAGATCACATCTTCGCCTTCGTACTGACCGACCACCCGAATCCATCACCTGCCCAGCAATACGACCGCCAGACCTGCTACACGCGACCTTCCTACTTTGCAGCGCAGTCAACAGATACGAGACTACTGCGTACCTGTCGAGCCATATACCGAGAGACGTGGTACATGCCGTTTCTCTTGAGGGAACACACCCAATGGGCCACCGCTCGTGATCGCTCCCCGCCCAAGGTAGTTCGCCGGTCGAGCCCGCCACGACTACCTCAGATGCTCAAGCGGATCGCCGAGCAGCAGGGAAAGGAAAATATCGAAATCGAAAGGCTGAGAGTCTTTGCTCAGATGTGGAGGCTCGAGGATGGCAAGCTCGCAAGGATTCTTGCTACTCCGCATTTGGCCCCTAAAAGACTGACGCTCACGATCCGACATACCGACTGGTGGTACTGGGAAGACGATAAGCCACTATCTTTCGAAGGTTCTTGGATAAAGAAGGTCTGCCGCGCCATGACTTCCAGTACCAATGAAGTGTGCATTGAATTGGAATCTCTGGAGCGCAAGAAGAACCAGGTCGACATGATTGCCGACCAAATGATTCAACGCTGGTTCTTCAAACGACGCGACGGCGCCATACTCTTTGCCGACACAACCGGCGCAAGCAGAGAGGAGAGTCGATGGAGCGGCTCGAGCACTTGGCATGGACAACGATGGAACCGCGACGAGACGGAGCCAGGCAGACTTGACTACTACATCGTTTCTGTCACGTTCCGTCTCCAGTCTGTCATCGAGCGGAGGGGAGGCCAGATTAGCAATGTCGCCATGACCTCTGCGCAAAACGATGTATTTGACAACGATCAACTCAGGCTCGATCTGCCCGAGCAAGAGATTATCGAAGACCCACAGCCGTTTACTTGGGTAGAGGAAGATGCTGATGGTGAGTGCTACACTGATTATCCTAATCCGTTAACTGACTCATTTTAGAACAGACGTAGGATGTACCCTGTTTGACTGATGCAATATGATGAAGGGTGCGGATCGTGTCCGCTCTCTCTATCAATTTCCATCCTCGGCATCTGCCCAGTTGGTAAGGTTACTTGATATAAATATCAACCAGCACATCTAGTGGAAGCGATATGTAGTTCGACGGCATACTTTTGCCCTCAAATATTGAGGAGACGACCATGTGCTCAGAAAGTTCGTCGATGGAAGTTTATTTTGGATTCTGATACATCAAGACTGGTATTGTCAAATATTTAGGCTGCACAGGCCTCATTCAAAGTCATCTTTTAATTCAATCCTTTAGAGATTAATATGATCCCTACTTGTAACATAACCACTTACTCATGTAATATTTGCTTACTACGAGCCAGCTATAACTATCATATTCATCTCTTCAATCTTCTCTTACAACTCCCAACAGTCTCCCCCACAACTTCGTCACCAGCGAAACCAAGGCATTGAGGCCCCTGTAGACCCAGTTATAGAGCGCCTCCAGCGCCTCTGCGAACCTCAGCAGTAATACAGTGGCTACCAGGGCAACAACGGCGGTGACGATCATGCTGACCAGCGTCCGAGTCGCAGGCGGTTCGCTCATGCTAAAAGTACCCGTGGCGAAACCCAGCGGCAAGAACACGACGGTCACGTATGTGAAGCGCTTGATGTCGTCGGCACGCCGCTGGTCAAGGTCGCTGCGGAGAATTTCGAGCTTCTTGGCTAGCGAGTCGTTGAATTTAGAGATGTTTGTGTAGCTACGCCGGAGCTCCTGGACGCTATGTTGGTTCTTGATGAGCAGCCTCGATATCACGCCACGGTATCTACTCTCGTCATTGAAGGTCCACCGCGGCCGCTCTGCCTGACGCTCATGTTCCCGGTTTAGCCATAGCTCGATCTTGGCCAGGCTCTCGCTAAGATCCTGCTCGACTGTCTGTAACAGTTGCTGGTACTCTTGGCAGCGTCCGCTGGCCTGGTGGAAGCTATCATAGTCTAGCTCTCCAGAGGCGTTCTGGCTGAGACTTTCAGAGGTCCTCTGTTCGTTATCTAAAGTTACGGGACTTTGACGTGCTTTGTCGTTGCTTCCTGGAGGCTTCTTCCAAACGTTGGACTTAGCGTCTTTCAGGATCGCAGACGTGTGCTCCTGAATTCGACTTATGATTCTGTCGAATAATAGGAGCTCCAGAACTCTGCGCTGTCGCCAGGGAGCCTTCTTCTCGTCCACCTTGTTGGGTTCCATTGGCTGAAGCAGAGCTTTGACTTCCTCAACCACCTCGGAAGAAGCATCCTTCCATCGTGTCGGGTCACACTCTAGGAAGTGACATGTCCAGTACCGATCAAAGAAATCACCGTCGAATCGAAAGCTCATGATAACCCTTGTGAGTCTCCTGAGACTCTCGTTCTCACGCAGAGTCGAAAGGTTTAGAAGCTCCCGCTGGGATGTCTGGACATTGCTATTCGGCATTGTTGGGTCGATGGCATAGAAGGATATGTGAAGTTCGGTCGTCCACTTATTTTGCTCTGCTGCGGTATCTTCGGAAAAGAATTTGTCATACGAGTAATGTCTCTCGAAGAAGGCCGACATTGCTGGTGCTTCTGAAGGAGCCTGGAAGTATGCTCTGTTGATCCATGGACTGTCAGCAAACATAGCGCAGACCCTCTTCTTTGCTTCACTCGGCAGTCTCCTGCGTGTCACCAACTGTTGAAGGGTAAGGTGTGTGGGCCTCCTCTGGTTCATCAGCTGTTCACCGGTAAGCCCTCTGGAGCCACGCCTCGGTTCTTCGGACACAACTATCAGATCCTCCACCGCCAGCGACTTCGTCTTCGAACCCTTAGACCTAGGAACGTCGACCACAGCCACTCGCCGGTTTTTGTTAAAGTCGTAATCATTCGCAACCCTCAATAATAGGCTTTCTCCTATTGCCATGTCATCAATCGGCGTTGAGTCTGCTGTCAAGGCTTGTGCAAAGAAGTCTGGTTCGTTATAGAGCCACTCGTCTGAGAGCTCTACAATGTTTTCCTGGTTCACGACGTTGTTGAATGGGAAGCTGTGCTTCATGGGGTAAGCCGCTGGGTTGGTCGAGCCTTTTCCGCCCATCTGCTGCTCTAGGAGTTCCTTGAAGGACTTCCAGAACTCAGCATCTAAAGTCGATGTCGGCTTCAGTTCGGCGGCCTTGACCTTGCTGGTAAAGTTGGTACTCGAAATCTGAGCAACACGCTCATTAGTGATTTCAGGCTGCGAATATTTCCAAAGAATGTATGGAATTTCAAAGGTAATACCCCAATATCTATCCCGATCAAGCTCGGTCTCGTAGATGGTCGGTTCATTGTTGGCATCTAGCTGTCCCGGGAAGAGCCCGTTAGGCCAGGCGCTATTGAGTAGGACTGATTTTGCGTGATCACGCATCTCATCTGTGGAGCGTGAATTTATACTTTTCCCTTTCTGAGCCAGGATGACGGACAAGGCGAACCGTAAAGGCTCGTTCCAGGCCATATCATCGTTATCTTCGTGACGTGTCTGACAGTCCACAAGGTTTCTCCAGACGTCAATCTTGTCCTGCCATATATCATCAACCTTGTTTGTCCCAGGCTTGTCGAACAGTCCTAGGTCCATGGCGTGGAACAGCGAGGCATCCCTGGCGCGGAGGAGAAAACGATTATGGGCTGGACTCCGAGACACGGCGAGCATGCGTTTCTTGGAGATGGGATTCTCGGTGGTGAACCTCTTCAGGATCTGATTCTGAACTTGGACAGAATGATAGCTCCTCTTATTGCCGCCTGGTTTGTTGGGCTCGTGGTTGTTCTGCTCTTCCCCATCCTTATTCTCACTTTGGAGCCGGATATCTACAGAGAGTTCGGACTTGAGGTCTAGGCTCTCAGCTGATTTGATAGCCCGCCAAATCAAGACGTGATCAGTTAAATAAAAGTGGTGAGTCGGCTCGTCCCTGTCGCGAGGAAATGCATAGCGCCCCAGCTTGTTCCTCTGATCAAGGTTCTTGATCCAGGCTCCGACAGCCTTTCTCGCAGCCTCTTGTGGGACTTCCCAATCCGTGTCGAGGGTGTGGTAGTCTCCAGCTTTGATAAGCTGGAAGGGAGCCTCGACCAGGGACGTGGGAGGCAACCATATGTTACTGCTCCATTCGCTGATCTCCTTGCCGGTGACCCAGGAATGAGGACACGAAGGATTCTCGGATAGGTTTCTGTATTTCTCCCCAAAAAGCCATTTTAAATGGCCTGTACAAACCCTCCGGATGCGTCGGGTCATTGTATGATCGTAGCGCTTCGCCGCTTCGGTCTTGTTTGATTGATCAGGTGGTTTCGAAGAGTCGAAGTAGTTCAATGCCAGGAGCAAAAATTCGAAACAGTAGCTACGCAAATGTTAAAGAGGCTAAAAACGGAGCATTAACTCTCTCTGAACTCACAAGCTTGCTGTCGTGGCGACTCTATGGTCGTCAACATCCCCACAGGTAAGAGCAATAGCAGCATTTTCGATAGTATCATCATTATCGATAAGAACAGGAATGCTGCAAACTGATAGGATATGTTCCAAGTTTCGCCTCAGAACTTTGTTAAGATCAGTGTCGTCGGTGAAGTTAGGCTTTTCAACCGGATCCTCATAAGCTCGTTGTGCTGCAGCAGTTACCATATCAGATGTGAGGGGGGAGTGAACGAATTCGCCCTGAATAATCTCTAGGATATAGGCGAAAGTGACCTTGAAAGACTTGCGCTCTTTAAGGTGTTTTAATGTCTCGCTGCTCCACACAATTCTGTAGTTATCGTCCTTGTCCGTCTGGTCATGTTGTTCCACACCTTGCTGCTTGCGCTCCGCTTCAAAAGTGAGAGACTTGTCATTGTGAAGAGCATAGATGTACAGAGCTACTTCTCCCTTATTTGAACCCCTCTGGTGTGATCGCTTGATACACTCTTTTCCCTCCAAGATCTTGGTATCATAGGTACCATCTTCCGGGCGAGCTCGGTTGAACTCATTCTCAGGCTCAATGAAGTCGAGTTGATGAATGAGGAGATCAGCCTTTAATGTCAGCTTCGGAGGCAGACAACCGGACTCCTTGGAACTGAATTCGTAGGTCTGATATATGACGTTCTTGGCCGCAACGTACTGTATCTTGACGTCGTAATTTTCCGCCTCGGTGGTGAAAACCGGCCAGCGGTCATTCACAAAATCTGCCGAAACCTTCTTGGCGCCGAAACCCAAGAGATCAATTTTGGGATCGATCCCAGTGTCCAGGTCGGGGTCGTTGGCCGAGGAAAGGAATTCGTTGATGCGGGCATCAACGTAGTAAGGTTCTGATATGGACTTATGGCCCACGCAGTAGCCGAACCTCTCCCCCTTGAAGTGCCGGGTCATACGCAGCAGACGCCCCGAGGGACTTGCGCTGGCGGTGACACCTTTGTCTCCAAAGGAGTAGACGTACTCTCTGCTTTGTGCTGTCATTGAATAGGCGGGTAGGTTAAAGCGTGTGGGAGACGAAACTGGTTCTAGGAAGACCGACGACCAAGATCAGCTGGTTAAATAAGAAAGCTAGGTTCAGGGCCGCAAGGCTCAACAGGGGTCTGCAGCGAGGAGTAGACTTTCTAAAGGACGGTCGGGTGACAGAGATCAAAGCACTAAGCAAGGCTAGAAACCGGTTTTCACATTGAGTTGACATCCACTGATTCAGCTCGAAAGCGCTGAGCTCTGTCGATTCTTTCCGACATTCGAGAACCGGCAGTGATGAAATTGGAGCTATTGATTGTGGCTATTTTCGATAACACCTGCATCGTGGCTTACCCTCGTAAAAGGGACAGCTGATGTATGGTGCATTTCCGCCAAAATTAGCTCGTCACACGTATCAAAGATCAGCCGCTCGTTCCTCGGGCCATTGAGACACTGTCGCTAACAACACGCCTCGATATTCACTACAATCACCGTGTCTTGCACTTTCATGAGCTCAGGTAGGTAGATTCGTACCTGTGGGGTTACTTTCAAAGCACAGAAGCCGTTGCATGACGCTCCCATGTGATTCAGCTGGGTGGCTGCAGATCAATAGCCTCCTGGCTGTACACACCAGTCTTCCCAAAGAAGCTCGGCATCCTTACTAGTCCGGAGCTGAATTCGCATCCTCATGGCGAGGGATTTACTTGTAATAATGGGGAGCTGTGTCGTGCATAGGGATATCGGTCATGTTTACTTGTTACGGAGTAACTACTGGCGCCAAAATAGGTGAGCTGGATGCCTGACCTGCATATAACCGGTGTTCTAGATTATCTAGCCCGAAGATTGTTTCTCTCTTGGCTGCAACCTGCAGTCGCTGGCTCCGGCAAAAGGGCTCGGTGACTCCTCCTGGCATGGATCGCCTAGTTGACGCGCTCATGTAGACTTTCTGTTACGGAGAGAGAGAGATTACAAGTTGTTGCCTTCTTCCTGCCTTAACTAATCAATGCGGCTATGGTCCTAATCTGCTCGCAAATGTTCAATATCTTCCAATTAGGAGAAACAGAGATAGGGGCTTAGAGATATAAGATCGTACAGATATGGGGAGGGGAGCTGTCGTAGGGCTGCCAGGATGAACTATCTCCAGCAAGATCGTCTACCGTCTACCCCATACCCTGCAAGGAGTCGTCAGGCCGGTCCACCAAGTTGCTGTTATCTAGTGCGGCTGAAGGTAGCAGTTGAATACGAGAACCCTGCTCTGGAACAAGGAAGTATCAAGTCATCGATCATTGGATCCTGCTCAACAATGTACTTGCTCCTACCGCAATTGAAGAAACGTTCGGACACATAGGACCTTCTTTCGCCCATGGACATCTGGCGTGTCCCATTCAGGGTGGGCCGACTTATTGACGGCCGAGTTGGAGCTTTTCCCCTCTATGCATATTGCAGTAATCTGGAGGGCAATGGTCGGCTGGTTGCCGCAGCTAGAGTCATATCTCTGTTGGTCTACCAGCCATTTGCCTTGTTTAGCCTACTAGTAAGATACTTAACGGCTTTTATGCCGTAGATACCCGATGCAGATATCTACACACCTTACTTAACAGGCGAAGGAGGGCACCCCTTGTGTATGCGCAGCGGGCGCCCTACGTGAAGCTGCATTTTTGTTTTGTTTTGTTTGTATGTGGCCTAATTTACCTGCCACTCAGCGTAAGACTGCATTAGACTATGCTCCCATGCAGCCGGTTGCCGCATTTCGAAGCCCACAACGCTCCCGTAGTACACGATGGCGCGTCCCGCCCGATGAGGATGAAGGGATGAACTACAACAGCAGTGGAGCAGTTTACGTACCGTTCTATCGGTAACTCTACCAGAAGTTATGGTCCGAGCTGTCGTATCCCAACTTCTGACAGTTTGCGGCTGAAATTAGTCACTTGCCCCGTGTCTTTATCATATCCCTGTTTAGCAGACCGGCCCGCGCCATGCAGATCGCTTAGCCCGACGGGATCGACGAAGCTATCTCTTTGATGCTAGAGATTGCTACTCAAGTGTTCCAGACTCTCAGCGGGGCAGCAACAAGAAAGGTCTAGATCTGAGCAGGGTGCCCGCGCGATCACTTCAGGGAGCTGAAGCCCGAGAATGGCGCCATTTCCCACTGCACAAGCCACAGAAAACGTTCTAGGCCATACTGCTGTATGCGGTGTTTGAGTTTTTCGCCTACAGCTATACCAAAACACAAGCATATGAGGCGCCCTAAGCAGGTTTAGCGACTAGATGACCCTCCCCATTGTATCCGAATCACACCTCTTGAAAGCTGGCTTGAAGCCACGTAGGTCATTGAGTGAAAAGATCGACTCGTTTTGTCTAGGATACGGCTCGTAAGGTCTGCATACTAAATCGTTTCAGGTAGTCTAACGCGTATCAATCCGTTTTCTTCCGCCTAATGCTCCGTTTCCTGGATCCACTTGATTCTCAGCTGCGGAGAAGAATGGCGGACAACTGCCGAGATCTAATAATGAGGCGGACATGCATTTCAGCGACAAGTCCGCGCGATAGCAAGATCCTTGACATTGAGGCTTCTAAACATCCTATTCGAGATAACTGAGACATGGTACTGCTCACCGATTATGGGTCATCATCATTTAGCGCGCTGTGGCGCAAACAGCAAGATCTAGTTTGCCGGGATGATAAGAAAGAAAAGAAAAATGGGTTAGGCTCCTATAGGCTGACGGCCCAGCTGTATTCTCTCCTCTCACCACTCACAGTTGATCCAAGAAGGCGCAATTCTTTGATTTTAGAACAGACGTAGGATGTACCTTATTTGACCGATGCAACAAGATGAAGGGTGTGGATCGTCGGCGCTCTATTTATCGATTCCCATCCTCAGCATCTGCCTAGTCTCTTGATATGTATGCCAACTAGGACGTCTAGTAGAAGCGATATGTAGTTCAATGGGGCACTTTTGGCTTCAACTATTGAGGGAGACAGTCATGTGCTGAGAACATAGTCAATGAAGAAGTAGAGTTCCTGGTAACTTTTCTGTTATTCATTTTGGGTCCTGATACAACAAGACTGCCATTATAAAGCATTTAAGCTATATAACCCTCGTTCAAACCTGTGTTCTGTCATACACGCTGTAGAAAAAGGCGTTCTACTGCTAACGCCTCTGCCTTGGCGCATTTTCACATTGACCTGGTAAAGAGAGATTGGTCAAACCTTGATGTTCGCATAGGACAGGTAATTTGAGAATTGATTCGCGCGGACAAGAATGCCAGGGACGAACAGTTTCATGACCAAAGCCTGATTTGACTGAGTTAGAGTCTTTGACATATGTCAAAGATGATTGGGCCAGAAGTATGCTCCCACAGGAATTCCGGAGGACAATCATGTCCGTCTCCTCTCCGTCTTGGATGAACCTCTCAGTTGTCCTCAATCCTTGTGAAAACACCTCGTTGGTAAAAGCAGTAAGATAATATGCAAACGAACTTGATTCAGATTGGAGAGGAACGGAAAAATGCTGATTTGGTGTTTTGTGTGTCCTCTATATATGTAGCTGGTCGTTTGAGGCTTTCACCCAAATGCCCCCAGGGCTAAGCTGAATGGATGCCAACCTTCTGACTTGTGCAGCCCAGGCGAACCGTTCTGAGTTGGCGTAATTACACGCTGGCTGTATTGAGTACGACCAAGCCAAAAGTGAGGCGAACGGATACCACCTTATCCGGTCTCATTTTCCTCCGCTTACTGGATGCAATTCTGCAAGTCCCCACCCCCTCTCGCCACCTTGCTTTACGTTGCCTATGTATTAAGATTCGGTCAGGCATGGACGCCATGGTAACTAGCTACGCAGCCTGGTTGGCTAAGACGAGAGA
>JAMYIC010000941.1:0-11162 GCA_024112705.1 Microcera coccophila
GCCTTGCGCAGTCCTAACTACACCGTAGGGGGGCAAGACTAAGACCTACTTGAGATGCAGCAGTTCTATGTCAACCTTGTGTTCTACATAGACCTCATAGTATAACAATTCTAGTATTTAAGCAGTATCTTGATGAAGTTTATGCTCGTCTAAGAGAGGGGCCTATATAAAGTCTTAAGCTTGAACCTTTACCTGAACGGATCACGGTTTTCCCATGAAGTCGACATTTAGGATATATATATCTATCGAGGACTTATTTTAGAGCGAGATTCTAGAATACAATTTCAGTCCTGCCAAAGCTGGAGGTTCCGCTTCGAATATCAAATAGGGATTCGAGAACGGTGAGAAAGTTGGCTGAGATTATTGATAACCTCGACTTTTAGGCGAAATTGCAGTACGAGCATCGCTACCTGAGCGAGCTACGCCAGAGCTCCTCGAACCTGAGCGAACGTAAAGACTATGAACTAGATATTGATTAGCCTATAGAAGTCAATTCTTTATTTGAACGGAACCTAGAGGACTGTACGTAGCACGCAACGGGGGTCTATCATGAGTGGTCATTAGTACCTTGACGCGAAAGCTTGGGGTTCAAGTGCTGGAATGGGTAAGGCGTATTCTTGAAGATTCCGACTATCTGCCTAGGGTTACGCCACTTCTACTACAACTTCGGCCATTACGCTTTTTTTGCCTGGCTGAAACTTGGAAGATGGCTGTCATAGAGTACGCGAGTGCTATCACCGCTATCTAGCGGGCTGAGCCACTTATACAATTCCAACCTGACCCCGCGAATCTTCTCTGCGAGCTCAAGAACTCTAGATATGATGCTTGGGAGGCCCAGGATCATCCTGAGTGGCTACTACTGAAATGCGAGAGTGAGATCATGATCCGAATCATGCAACCGCGAATCGCCCAGCAGATGGTCAGCCCCCTAAATAACTAAAACGCAGTTATACAGCTGAATATAGGCGAAGGGAAAATCCACTGTCATCGTCCGAATTGGTGCTACTGCTCTTGCAGATAATTCCAAGATAGTCCGCATCATCTTTACCAGGTCTCAAGCAAAGCAGATGCATCAGATGCTTGTGTCAAAGCTCGCTGCTTTACTAGATCGCCCAGTCTACTTGATTCCTTTCTTAAAACATTGGCATGGACGCCCAACGAGCAGACTCGAAGACGAAGCTCAGCCCTTAGATCAACGCTATCGTCCAGAGAACGGCCGCATTAACTTGAATTTATTCTTGGATAAAGCTAATGATTCGATTGACGAAATTCGATCTCCCTGCCACGATTTTAGTTTGACTGAACTCCATACCGTCTCATTGCAAGATGATCAAGAACAAGAATTTTCTCCTGAAACTAAGCAAGAACGATAAGTTGAAAAACCATCTGTGGCAAAGCCAGAGACCCGTCTTATAAGTCGACCTCTGAAGGATCAGATACTAATAGGTTCTTCAATCAACCTTATCCTGTTCAAGGCTGCGCACAAGCCAGCCTTCCAGACCCTAAATAATACACCAGGAGCTCAACATTTCATCGTCCAAACTTTCCTATGCAGTATGCGTGTCACATCGGATATTTCGAAGACAGTCAAGGGGACTTTCGGAGCAAATAGCTACTCAGACTCCTTTTAACGTCCGGTGCAATGGATCCTGACCAACAAGAATCAAGTTGAACCAGTTTGCCTTGCACTTATAAGCCCATCCAAGGCTCAAGAGCTACTACCATTAATTTAAAGGTCTCAGCATGTGATTTTACATCTCTATGCTCGTAGGGTCAACCTTGGCTTACAATCGCTCGATCACCCGCAACTCTATCACGCATCAGAAAAGTTGACCGCGGATGCTGTCCCAAGGGGAGTTGTCACGTTTCTTAACCCTTTTTTCCAGGCAGCTCTACCTATCGTCTTTTGAGGACCACACCAGGGTTTGCGATTCGCTTGGGCTGGCTCGGGATGCTACGGATGACTTTGACACTCTCGGTCCCGATGGCTTTATTCTACCGGGCAGCGAGCTAAGTGTGGTAGATAGATCAAGCTTTTCCTGGAGCCCTGTTGAGTTCTTGCGAGTGCTTATGGAAAACACACGACAGAACTGTGGATTGATCGAGAAGACAGATCTCGGGGAGATCTTCGAAGGTGCGTGTTCGTCGGAGCATGATCTAAGCCGAGGAGCTAGGGACTGTGGTATTGCCTTGCCTGATATCTATAATTTTGATTAGACTGACCCTATGATGGGCACGATTGACATCGGCTGTTGAGGTATTCAGGTCTTTTCCCGAAGGAAAAAAAAGGAATGATGCGTCAGAACTTTATCGAAGTCGTAGAACCAGATGCTTCGATAGCCAGATGAGGCCCCTAGCATAAGGTATTGAGCAAAAAGGAGACGGCCAACGTTGAACGACAGATGATTCCAGATAAGGGTAGAGAAGAAGTCAATCAGGTCGATGCCGATGCGCAGGTAACGGCTAAATTGATGAGACGTGCTGGTCTAAGAGAGCCGGCAAGAGCGAGGGACCGGCGTTGTGGAGCATCCGGCAAGACGGGTTACGATACAGGAACGTGTCAAATGATTTTTGTTATACCCAGGGAAGAGAACGATGAATTACACTCAATCAAGTGGCTTGGTCGGTTTTTGTAACAATTTCTTTCCCCTTGGCTGTGCGAAGGCTCACAGGAACTATTCTACCCCACCATTGCCCCAATCTTATCCGCTATACAAATGGTACAAGAATAACAAGCACTTTTCTGTATCGCTTTAGGGTATCTGAGAGGTGTTGTAGTACCTCAGTTTGGGAGAGAGACTCGATAGAATTGAGTTAACGCTTTATAAGGGTGTTTGATTGGCTTGTCTACTGCTGTCCAGATCCCTATGAGCTTTCGTACAGCCAAAGGGATTTCCAGGGTTCGGATTATTGATTTACTCGTTGGTGGTGTACATTGATCGAAGCAATAGCCCGTGGAGGACTGAGTCAGGTAAACCCAATTCCCCACCCTCAACGCGTTTTTGGGTGTGACGTATGGATTCTCGTTTCGGGACCGCCTGCAAGTCATAATCTCCCAGTCTGTCGTCGGGCTTTGTGGCGTTTTGAAACCTTCTCCTGATTGGTCTTGATAGGCCAAGATGCGTCCTTACTCGTTTAAACCAGTTCCCCATAATGCACGAAGCCTGACAACAGTCCAGGAGATCTCGAGAGATGGGCATTTTAGCGCGCAGGGATCATTGACGCGTGAGTCTCAAGAAATAGCGCCTACAGTACTGCTCTACTTTGAGGTACAGCTGAATACATTAACCACTGTAGCTCAAGCTCTGAAAAGTCACGTGTGATAGTAGCTTGTGGTCAATCAAGTGGCAACATATATTGTGGAGCAATTTCTCACTTTTTAGGTAGGAAGGTCCATCCCTCGGGCCCGAAGAAGATACAGGCTACTGATCGCGCTAAGATATAGTGGCGTGCGGGGGGATTTTCCCTTTGTCGCCCCTGATTCGGATTTGTTGAGACACGGAATCGAGTGTCCTTGCTGGGATGGGAGCCTTTACCTGATATAAGATGCCTTTCACACTTTTGGTGCAGCGGTAAACTTGCCAGTATTTGTTGTACCACTTTTCGCGGGTTGCCTCAATACCCCGATTGACTTCAGCGAAAGTGTGGCAAGGTAGATATCGATCGTCAAGCAATCCTCGGATTTCGCGATGCGCCAGTGAGCCGGGAAGGAAGGGAAGCGGGCGCAGCTAAAAAGGCTGGACACTTCCATTCCAAACCAAACAATGGGATTATACAGAAGCTAACGAAAGACGAATCCAAATTTCCAGATGGATGCCAGGATATAACTCCATGTAGACTAACCCTCAATGCACCAGCGAATGAGCGTTAGAAAGTTTATCTCCTAGAGCTGTCTCTTCGGGTTAGAAGATGTGGCTATCTTTCGAAGGCTAACGCCTCGTCTTCTGCTCTCGGTAAGGGAATACGGCGCGTAACACTATTCACGTTAGGAGCCTATCTCTCGGTCAAGGAGATAATAACCCGGTTCTTTGTTATTGGGCTCGCCGTTCCATCCCGAAGGCGAATGAGAACGAACTAATATGTTCGGTGCTTCCCTGTTCCCCATGCTTCCACACTCGCCATCCTAGCACCGACTTCGCAGGAATCGCATCCATCTTTTCTCGGGGAACGTCTCCATCATGCTTTCTTTTTCTCTGCCGTTTTTGACGGAGAGGGAGGAAACGCACTTCGGTTCCGGTGCACAAAACCAGACTCAAATATTTCCTACCATCGTGTCGGTTTTCTTCTCGTTAGCTTTGTATAATGTCTTGGAGCTTAATCTTATCATCTTCGGAACCTTCAAACGCTACTCGAGCCTTTATTTCTGGAGCTTTCTGGTTGCGACATGGGCCATCGCTGTTGATATATCCGGCTTCCTCGTCAAATATTATGCCTCTGCCTCCTTGGGCTACCTTGCGGCGACCCTTATTTGTGTTGGCTGGGTAGGCATGGTGACGGGCCAGTCTGTGGTGCTATGGTCTCGATTGCATCTGGTTCTGCGCAATCAATTTCGCTTGAAGATGTTACTTTGGATGATAATTGCTAATGCCGTCATCTGTCATGGCATGATCATTCCTTTCGTCTATGGAGGCTTCAGTGACAATCCACAACCCTTCGTCAAACCACATTCGATACTACAAAAGGTCCAGGTAACCTTATTTTTCATCCAAGAAGTCATCATCTCTTCCATTTACATCTGGGAGGCCCGCAAGCTTCCAACGTTCGAAGGACGCAGATTAAACCGGCATTTAATCTCTCATCTGATCGTTGTCAATATTGTCATCATTATCCTCGACACGACAGTTTTGGGCTTGGAGTATGCGAACCAATTCGAGTACCAAACAGCCTTCAAGTCGTTTGCGTATAGCGCCAAGCTGAAGTTAGAATTCAGTATCCTAAACCGCCTCGTGGAAATGACGACTGAAGGTAGAGATACCAGCACTGGGCGACCTACCACCACGACCAGAAGCGGGGTCCGGACGGAAAATTTCACCAACAATCCTGGAAGGGAACCCGGAGGTGTTAAATCATATAACGCCTTCGCAATGGGCACCCAGATGGGGTTGTCGGAAATCAAACACCAACCTAATCAAGATTCTGGCCGTCAAAAGGGTGTGGTCATGACTACAGAGATTATGGTGCAACGGGAGAGTTTGGGAGATGAGACGGAAACGGATAGAAATTCATCCACGAATTCATCAGTACGACGGCAAAATATGGATGCAGGAGATTGGTCTAAATCGTCCTCTCAGGTTAACCTTGCGAGTCGAAGCTATTAATTTTAAAGGGCGGACGTCTAGCATCCCGAGTAACAAGTATATAAGCTTAACTACCACACTAATTAAAGAAACAAGCCACTTTCCTCTATTTACTGACAGAGATGACTATAGAGTGAACACATCTTTGGACGTGTACCAACACAGTATGATAAACCTTGAGATCACATCCTGCTTGTTGAGGGTTGTTAACGACTTAGTAGCGCACCCGGCACAAATGCTGCCAAAGTTGTTTTCCCGATACCTCATTTAACTAACTCACTAGCATTCTAAGAACAGCCTGGGAACTTGCCCAATATTCTCTCAAGGAGATAGTCATTCAACAAGGGAAATTCCTGCCTGACACGAGTTTGCTGATTTTACCCCGTCAAGGTTTCAAGTTCATATTCCATCATCACATCCATCCCGTATACCTCCTTCGTATCCCCCCTCCATACAAGCCCAGGTCTCTTTGACTAGCATCAGAATTCGCCGTATGGGTTTAGCTGCCAAGATATTCTCAAAAGCAGAAAGACGAGAAATGATAGACCTCCTTGCCTGTAGGTCGTCAAGACCAGTCAAGGATACATTGAACCTTGGGCTTGCCGCAATACTTGCCACAGGAGGCTGCTGTAGGCCAGATGCGGAGCAGTACGAGCGACTCAAGGACATTTCACTGCAGATACCCACGAGCAGTAACGGCTGGATAGACCGGCTTCAAGACGACACAGGTACATCCTTGACCAAATCTAGCACATGGAGAGCTAGATTTGTTTACCATGTATCTGTCAATGATTGGTTGTCTGCATGAGAAGAGGTGTGGCTGAGGGATTCTGGCAGAAGCGACTGGCTGGTTGGATTTGCTGAGGATATGTACGGTACAAGAAGATCAGGAAAATTTCGGTAGAGCTGAAGTAGCCCTGTACATCTATAGGCCTCGGCGATGTTTACCAGGTGGTTTGCGGGCGTCATTTCATTGCCTGAATCGGCAACATTGGCCTCTATGGGTAGTTTAATCGAGCACAACTCCGAGTGCAGCCGTTCCGAAGCAAGGATTGCATTCTGCGCCTGCTCGATATCATCCTTTGTGGCGAAGTGACAACCGCGTATTCCCTTGCGCTCTTTTCCGATTAGGCTTCCAACTCTGGCAACTAGCTCTTGTACGTCGATACATACGAGGATCTTGTAAGTCAAGACAATTTGACGGAGACGGCTGTGGTTGATGGTAAGGAAGCGATGCGTATTTTAGAGGTGGAGATGCGCACAGTCGATATTGCGGAGCAAAATTACCAGGTTAGGCGTGATTTGGCCAGGGAAGATTGGCACTTACGGCTACTTGAAGGCCACGTCCACAGCTACTTAGGCCAGTTCAATGAATAATCATCGCAGCGAAAAGACAACGGATTAGTACTATGATAGCTGTTGACCGCCGATGGGTATGATATGTCCGACAACAGCCTTTAATGAGAAACGACTGAAAGGCTGTACCAGGTAACTTGGATGACAAAGTAATATACTATCTAGCTCGAATCATACTACCGAGAAGAGACCAATCCCGATACCCTATCAATTTTGGATACATCGCCTTTGATCTGCGTCCCATAGCATCAATCCTTGTGTTTCTCGTCTGAGCTGGCAGTCGTTTCAAGCTGAGTTTTATGTGAAGGTAAGTCCGCCACTGGTAACTCCTCACCGAGGATACATTCGAGTTGCGACCCGTTGTAGGACTCTCTTTTTAAAAGCTACAGTACCGTCACAAAGACAACAAAGATGCCTAACATTGCTGTCACATATTCCAGGCCGTGTTAGCTGCTTGGACAAATAGATATTGGCTCAAGTGACTTACTGATTGTCGACACATCAACATGAATTGCTGGAGGGAAGCAAAAGAACTATACAAGACGAAAACTTGTCAGCGTTTGGTTCAAAGATGCACCGCAGTAGTTTTGTTAGGGATGGGCGAGGAACTCACAACTGAAGTAATAAGCACGAAGATTACTGCCGTGTAGTTGGTTACATATCCTAGGACGCGTCCCAGGGAAAATTCAGGGGGGTCTGCTAAAACAAGTTGTCGTCCTCGTGCAAGTAGGATAATGACCGGTGCAGCGTATGAGAGGTTGAAGAAAAGCGTGCAGCTCGCGATATAGGCGTTAAACGCTACTTCCGGACCTTCAGGTACATTAATAAGTTGAAATAGAGAGAGCCGAGCAGGTAGGCCTTACCGAGATATAGTAGACCAAAAAGAAGGTTGAAGACAGCCTGTATCAGAATGGCTCTAAATCGAACATTAAGCTTTGGGTGAAGGCGTGGAAGACTATTCCAGGTGTCAGCGAGCTTGGTCTCGCATATAAATAGTGAACTTACAATTTAGAGTAAAGCGTGCCGCCGTCGCGTGCCATTGACCACAGAAGGCGACTGCCAGAAGTTACACACCCGTTGGCTCCATTGACAAAGCACAAAGCAACAGCAACACTCAATATGGTCGCGGCAGCGCCGCTTCCAGTCGCTTGGTATATCATCTCTGTGAGGGGACTCTCTGTTGGCGATGAGAAGAGAAGATCGAGGTCCACGAAACAGAAAAGCATCACAAAAATAAAGGCAATTCAGCTATCGGCATGTCAGCTCATGTGGCACGGTTTGCAAGATAGACTCATGTTACGCCGCCGACCAGAACAGTGGCGATCATGGCTTGAGGTGCGTCTCTAGTTGGTCGGGGCATTTCTTCGATCATGTGTGCTACGGCATCGAAGCTGCACCACGGTGAGCCGTATCCTAGGGAATTTTCGGCGTAAAAACTGAGCCTATAAGACTAAGAGCTGACTGGAGTAGCCCAAGCATCCAAGCCGTTCCGTCGCTCCAGCCGGTTGTGTTGGAGAAGTTTGTGAAAACAAATTCTGCATTAGTCTTGAGAGATGTAGAAAGAAGCACGATGCTGATCACAACGACGCTAAGTATGGACCAATACGCTATACACAGTCAGCGGGTTACCGTCAGACGTGGCACACGACTTACAAGCGCCCTCATTCCAACGGTTCAAAATGGGACAGGCAAAGATGTTTAGTAGCACGCCAACAATGGACACTGCGACGAACATCAAACAGATGCACCATTGCGTGATTACGTAGGTCCGGCCGGAACCAGCAACAACTGCCGCCGCAAGGAATCGGGCTATGCAATGATGAGTCGTCGGCCATCACGAGGGAGCGATGACATACCTCCGAAATAAGCCGCAGTGGTGTTAAGGGTCAGCCAGCCAGCAATATTCAGTCGTCCTACGAGGAAGCTCTGTTGCCAGTCAGCAAAGCCCATAATAAATCAACCTATTATGTTGCTCTAACCATTGAACGCCTCCATTTCTTTCGTGGATAAAGCAAAGGCCTAATGATACTGCCCTCCAGCCGTTAGCCAGAGAGAAGCTAGCTCCTCAACAATTGCGCTCAGGCAGATATTGCAGATGACGCAGAATATGAAGCCGTAAACGAAACTGACAGAACCGCCTGATGGCATGACAAGACCGAGTGAGCCTGCCAGGGAAATCCAAGTACTTCACTCGTTAGCATGTTATGTCTGCCTGATAGGCACTTCAACTTACTTGAGAACTGCAAAGGCCATGCCAATCATGGTGATCTTGGAAAAACCGCTTTTGGAGGTGGCCCTCCTGCGTTGGGGTGTTGGCGGCCATACTGTGAAGGTGAGAATGCTAACTTGAGGACAGAAGGAACAAACCAAGGTTCTACGTTCTCCAAGATATATCCTGCTCGACTTCCGCTTATCTTTAGATTTGTGAGTTCAATGTTACTTACTCGCGATACCTAAGGTATTGCCCAATCGGCTAACGACTTATACTCGCCTCCGCAACACCGTCGGGAGTTGTATTTGCGGGGGAAATGGGGTAAAATGAGGAGCTAATCCCAGAATGGCAAAATTTAGCAAAGGAAAAGTCCTGACGCTGGTGCGTTCGGCTGTGCTTGTTATTTTTCCTCCGCAGATAAGCAAAGAGATAATAAGACATTTATCTCGGAACCAGCTGACTTTCAAAAATATAATGAGAAGGTCATATACTCTAAACGATGGCTTTTGGTATTATAGTAAATAGACAGAATTGTGTACTCGGTATCCCCAAGCTGTATATATTCCTACTGTCTTAGTTTCATTCTATATCAGATGTCTTTTACCAGTAATCCATCGCCGCATCCCCACATCAGATCGTGGCCTTAGATCAAGCGTGCCCACTCTAAGACGTCACCTGAGACTCCTTGCCCTGTCTTTGAGGGCTCTGAGCTGCCCAAAATAAACTACTCGCTGACGTTGGGTTTCCCTCTGATATCTGGTGATCACGTGGTAGAAATCGAAAGACTTCAAGAGCAGCTCCGAGAACGACAATGCCTTAGTGTGGCGGCCCGAAGCCATGTCCTTGAAGAAGGGAGTACATTTTCCTCACCATACTAGAGTGGCCGCCCAGACATCCATTGTTCTTACTTTCTCATCATGAAGTTCCTGAACGGCTCTTAACACCGCCTCCCTCCCACTCCTGAGAAGAACCTTGACCCTATTTTCTTCGACGTACTTCTCCACATCATCAAGGAAACGTTCACTCTTCACTGCCTCGACCTCCCACCCTCCGTCTTGTAACCTTTCATTGGGCACAAATTCCATTTCTTGTTCTACTTTCCAACCGACGTGCTCCGCAATCTTCTTGATGTCAGGTGGGGTGAGCAGACAGCGGATGTTTGCGTCGCTTTCCGACTTTTGAGCCTCGAGTGTAGCTCGAGTCAGGGCAGCAAGCACGTGAGGCACAGCCGCAGGCTCAGAGGCCTTCATAGAGTACTCGGCAATGCAGACTTTACTTACCCGACCCCTTAACGTTTTAAGCATGCGTGCAAAGGTTTCTTCCCCATCGAGGTACCATACGCAGTGCACAAGAACTGCATAGTCCCACTGTTTTTCCCCGGTCTCTGTCAAGAATTCTTCCAGATGTCTCTGCCAGAACCTTATCCGATTACCCATATTCCCCTTAGCAATGTGTTTCTGTGCTTGGCCGAGAGTATGGGGAGCGCCGTAATCTGGAGGCGCGGGGTCGATGGCGTCAACACGGCCTTCGCTCCCAGTGACGTGACCCAGAACCACAGTGCATGTACCCTGACCGCATCCTACTTCAAGAACGCTGGATGAAGCATGAATACGAAAGAAGTTCAGGAGGTTGAGGCGGTGTGTTGTTTGATCAATCTCAACATGTAAGGAATGTGGTGTTGAGAGGGAGTGGGACGCTATCAAGGGGGCAAGTGACAAAGGCCATGGCTGCCATGGCTCTTTGGTTGGTGTTTTGGCGGTCATTTAAATGGTAAATTAGGTGATGGGAGATTGTGCGAGTGTTGTTTTGGTTGACTGACTTGACTAGAAAACATCAACGCGATAACATCACGCACCAAGTTATAGATAAACTTCATTCTAGACAGCCCAAAGATATGAGCTCTATGACTCATCCTCCCCTCTCTGAGGCGGTTTAATGTGTCATTTTAATCACTGTGTGCGGCGATACGTGTCGTTGGCCTTCCATAATCATCAAAATGACTCATCCTCCACCGCCGATCTCGCCCCTTCTATCTATCAACGCAACTCATCCATGCAAGTCAGGCTGCGATGCGGGCCCTGTGCTGGATGTTACGGGCCTTACTAAGGCCTTGAATGTGATCAACAGCTGCTTCATGATTTAGTTACACGCCAGCAAGTCAATACTTACCGTAGGGAAGAGAACGCCTTCCCTTGGAGGTAGCTATCGATCCATCTTCTTGAACCCAAGTATACTTGACGCCGTAGCCAGGACATTCGACCCCTAGACGTTGACAACCCGTGCAGCTAGGCTGTCGC
>JAMYIC010000942.1:0-23075 GCA_024112705.1 Microcera coccophila
CTTCCTCTTCTCCCCCCTTTCCTGCCTCTTTGTTTTTTTTTTATCTCTTCTCTTCTCTTCTTTTCTTTTCTTTTCTTTTCTTTTCTTTCTATCCATAACAGCACCAATCCATTTAATGCCGGTCAAAAGTCGAAGCTTCTTCTGCCAGCATCCGGCTTAGTCTCCGAGTTAGCATCCAGGTTCACGATACCTAATACATCACCAATCCTACTGCCGCACCGTCATGGCTGAGCTAAGCGTCATACTTGGCCGCCAGCCCGCTCCAGGACAAGTGGAATTGGATGCGAATGCAAGACAGCGGGTAAGAAACGCACCCACCCCTTGATGCCTCACCCGGATCCGCATCTGTGACTCACCTTCCCCCACATTAGCCCGAGCTTGGGCCATACCGAGTGGGATTTGTCAGCGCGTCTCGCCCCACCTCGTTATTTACCTTTCCTTTTCCTTTCCCTACCTAAGGTAGTACCGAGTCGGCTTAGTGGACCGCTCGCTCGCTAATAGTTGCGAGGCGATAGGCTCTTGAGCCTCAACTTCGCGCCTTTGACTTGGCAACATTGCCATACACGCGTAGTTTATACGGCTCAATAGGCCCATGACACGGCGTTTCTTGATTCTACGACAAGCTACCTGGGGCGTCAAGCTCTCTCCTATCATCCTTTTCGGCTACTTCTACAAGAGGCGAGCTCGATTGAGACGTCGATGGCCATCACGTTCGGCTATTGAGTCTCGAGAACCCAGGCATTTCCTCCCCTCCATCCCTGTCCTGCAAGCCTCACCATCTGAAAGTCCAACATCCTTGACTTCCTTCACACTCAGCTTGGGACCATGATTCGTAGGCTTCCCCGCGTAGCAACAAGAATTCATCTGTGACTCCACGATTCTATACCCAGCAAGACCCCATCATTGTCATTTTCACATCGTTACACATACGCGCTAGGCGTCTTGTTATTGGTTGCACTCAAGCTGTTGCCTCGGCCGAGCTGCTAACGCTGTACGGCTTGAGAAAATCAGCGTTATTACCCATCTCCTCCTTGACCTGCAAACCGTTAGCGCAGTTTATCTCAGCGATTGCCATGATAACTTACGATGTCCAATCCACCGACAAGATCACCATCGATCCAGAGCTGCGGGTATGTCGGCCACTCTGCAAACTCCTTCAGACCCTGCCTGACCTCATCGTCGGCCAAGATATTAAAGAAGCCATATTTGACAGAGTTTTCTCTCAATAGGCCGACCATCTGGCGCGAGAAACCGCACTGTGGCGAACTAGGTGTACCCTTCATGAACAGCATAACGGGAGCAGCCTTGACCAAATCTGCGAGACGCTTGAACAACTCCTCCCTCTTCTTTTCGGGATCCTGCTCCTCGGCCTGGGCGCTATCCACGTCCGCGCCGTTAGTTGCAGCATCGGTCGGCTCCCCGGATGCCGTCTTCTGGGCGTGAAGTTCGATGGCGGTTCGGACTTTCAAGGCGCTGCTGCCGCTAACGGTCTCGACGACTTTTCGATTTCTCAGCAGGACGAGGAATGGGACAGCCGTAACGTCGTAGGCTTCGCTGATATCGCTAAGTTCTTCCGCGTTTATGGATACCCATTTCGTCGCTGGCGGCTCGGTCACGGGGTACTCGGAGGCAAGTGTCGACAGGACTTTCGCCATCTGGGCGCAGGGTGCAGCCCATGGCGCATGGAAAGAGACGATGACGAGGGTCGTCGGAGCAACAGAGCCCAGCAACTCCTCCCATTGAGCGACGCTGGTGACATTGGATATGGTCGACATATTGAAAAATCGACTGCTGCCAGAGAATCCAATGAGGCTGAGAAACACTTGATGAGGACCGTCGATCGATCCTGTGAGAAGTTGAAGGATAAGAATTTTGGTGGGGCTATACCGCAATGAGGGGCACAATTCCGCTTGCGTCATTTTGGCTGGTTCCATGCGACCGGTCAACTCGTTAGGTGCATTGCGGCTTGCGTATGCAACTAAGGCGGTCCAACTCACCCCGCCCATACCTAAGGCACGAGATGCTGCAGGAGACATACGAAGCTACCTCATGAGCCACATCACCAGCTCGTAACGACGACCACAACAGCTCCTCCAAACATTGCGCCACTCCAGGTTGTCTAGGAGCTTTCTTTCCCCTCCACTGATCTCGATCGTTTTGTTGTGTGCTTCCTCTTTCTTTCATTCTCGCGCATTCTCATCCCCAGCTACTCACTACAGCCACTAGAGTAAGCATCGCCAAACGAACCCGTGTTCAACAGTCGCCCATCTCGTTGTCCCCCACAATCCACCACGATGGCATCCTTGAACCTCTCGATAAACGGTCCCTCCATAAAAAGCAGTTACAATGGTGTTGTGAACGCACCCGCGCCATCCTCCAGCTCTCCCACTTATGCTCAATGGGCTCTGTTCTCGGTGCAAGCACCTCTACTGAATGCCTTCCAAGATAGCGGTGCCAAAGAGAGCATTCTCAAGGTCCAAGATACCGGCGGTACGCCAGTGGACGCTTTCTAGCCATCAAGATCGACCCGCTGACATTTCCAACAGACGGTGAACTTGCGGACTTGATTGAGGATTTCAGCGAGGGTCGCATCCAGTTTGCCTTTGCCAAGGTCAAAGATCCCAACAGCGGCTTGCCCAAGTGTGTCTTAATTGCCTGGTGCGGAGGAGGTGTGCCAGAGCGGACCAAGGGGTACTTCACCAGCCACTTGAACGCCGTCTCCAAGATCCTCCATGGATACCACGTACAGATTACAGCTCGTTCCGACTCCGACCTCGAGCCCGATTCCATCATGCAAAAAGTTGCCGACGCCTCCGGCGCCAAGTACTCCGCCGGAAGCTCTGAAGGCGCTCGCACCGCTGCGCCACCTCCCGTTAAATCAAAGCCCGTTTTCAACCCGACCACCTCCAGTCGCACCATCAACCCCATCGTCGCTGCTCGATCGAAGCGGGATGAAAACGTCGATGCCGATGGCTGGGGTGCTGATGCCCCTCCCGTCACTAGAACTCAAATCGAAAAGGTTGAATCAGCGTATAAGCCTACCAAGGTGAACATGGCAGATCTTACCAAGCAGAGTTCTGGCTCTTCCGGTTTCGCCCTTCCAAAGCATGATGATACACCCGATCACGTTGTCAAGGGCGGTTATCAACCCATCGGAAAGGTCGATATTGCAGCTATTCGTGCACAGGCGCAAAAGGGAGGGGACGACAGGCCGACTCCTGTCAAGGGAGCTTACGAGCCAGTAGGAAAGGTTGACATTGCTGCTATCAGGGCCAAAGCGCAGAAGCCCGCTGAAGAGTCCGTCGAGCCTGAGCCAACGCCATTGTCAGAACGAAAAGCGGCCTTTACGCAGCCAACTCAATCGGAACGGCTAACATCACTACCCAAACCCAAGGTCGCCAATAAATTTGGCGGGGCGTCAACCTTCACGGGCACCAAGGCACCAACACCTGGTGAATTTGGCTTCGGGGCTCCAGCTGCCCCTGCAGCTCCGGTTGGCGCTGCAAGCCGTACATTTGCGGACCAGGGAGGAAAGACTCCCGCTCAGCTCTGGGCGGAGAAGAAGGCAAAGGAGAGAGGGGGAAGCACTGGGGCTCCGGTCCCTTCCACGATGACATCGGCCGTCACGGCCCAAAAAAGTGGTGGCGAATGGAAGAGCGGTTACAGTGGAAAATCATGGGCGCCGGTCCAGGCTCCCGGCTACGGCCAGTCTGCAACAGGACGTGTTAGCCAGCAAAACACGGGCGAGGAGGCCAGAGAAGCTGAGGAGACTCCCAGTTCCCCTGCTGGTGGCGTATCGGCTTTGCGTGATCGTTTCAAGAACACAGCTCCTATTGGAGCTCCCGCCCCTCCCAGTGCTGCCTCCCGAGGCGTCCAGGACGAACCGGCTCCTCCTCCTATCCCCGACACCTCCCGTCCATCGGGAGGCTTTGCACTTCCAGGACTCCCCAGCCGTCCTGCTGCTGATGAAGAAGAAGAAGAGTATGAGCACGAGGATCCCACGGCGTATCAGACTGCCGCAGAAGCTCGAGAAGAGTCTCCCGAGCGAGAAGAGTCTCCTGTTCGCGTTGCGCTTCCTGTAAGTCGAGGTCCGGAACCTGCAACCAGGGCCCCAGAAGAGGAACGAGCACCGCCACCGCTGCCTCCTAGCCAGATAGAGGTGCCTCGAGAGGAAGATCTCCCAGACGAAGAGGAGGCATCGCACGCTGCACGGCGCGCCGGCACAGCAGTAGCCGAGCAGAATTTCGAGCCTGAACAGGTTTCCGCCGGCCAGCACGGACAAGGAGGCCATCACGCCGTGGTTCAGTACGACTACGAGAAGGCAGAAGATAATGAGATTGACCTGGTAGAGGGTCAACTTGTGACTAACATTGATATGGTGGACGAGGATTGGTGGATGGGTACCAACTCGGCAGGCGAGAGCGGGCTGTTTCCCAGCAACTATGTCGAAATCGTCGAGGAGTCAGCTCCTGCACCGCCTCCTCCCGCTCCAGCTCCCGCTCCCGCCGCCCCTGAGCCCACCCCTTCTCAAGCTCCTCCGGCACCAGCAGCAGAAGGAGCTGGACCCACGGCCACGGCGCTGTACGACTACGAGGCCGCTGAAGACAATGGTAAGTTCCATCACCGTTCAACGGTAGATTCTATACGACAAATACTGACTCTCGAAACAGAGCTAAGCTTCCCCGAAGACGCGCAGGTCACAGGCCTAGAATTCCCCGATGAGGATTGGTGGTTTGGACACTTTGGGGGGAAATCGGGTCTCTTCCCCGCCAACTACGTGCAACTGGATTCTTAGGTGCTGGGTTGATGACTCGACGATTGGAAGCGACCATTAGTAGAAAAGGGGTAGTGACGGTGTTATCAAAAAGGCAAGCAAGCAATAAATTCCCATGCAACCGCTCCTGTTGTCGTATGCATTTCCTAGTAGCACATATAAACAGCCTGTGAGTCGAAGCAAACACGAAAACTATGTGACGTATTGTAGAGACCAAGCGAAAACAAGCCTAGCACTCGGATCTTAGGTGTGGTATCCTCGTTTCTCCCCCAGCAATCCAACAACATGGCTCATGCGATGTGTTTGGAATACACCTCTACCCCCATGCCCCCAGCTTTTCTCAGTCTTCACAACCCTCCACTCTCTAGGTTGTAGCTCGCTCCAATCCTGCTCTCCTGCTCCCCTGCACTTGGAACCAGCCGCGCGGCGCTTTGCCAATCGAACGTCAGAATATCGCGGGTTTTGTTTTTTGAAGGGGGTAACGCAGCCGTCACATTGGTATCCCAGCGGGCAGATCCGATTCGAGAGGCAACAGATTAGAACAAGCACTCGCAGCAATCGATACTACAGAGGAGTTAGCCAAATAGCCAGATAGCAAAGCCAAAACGTGGGCCTGCGCCGGAAGTAACTGGCTGATGCCAAGCATCACCAGGGGCCGGGCTTCGCGTTCTTCGTATTCTACTTACCAGCATTCGCAACCCTCTTCACAGGCGCAGCAACAGCACAGCGCGGCCAAGCACGCAGTCAAGCAGCCACCTCCACCTGACTTGCGGCCGCCTTGCTGCTGGGGCGGAGGACCTTGTTGATATTGCATCGGGGGTTGACCCTGGGGAGGACCGTAATACTGGCCCTGCGGGGGACCATATTGACCTTGGGGGGGACCATAGGACTGAGTGTAGGGTCAGCGGATGCTATTGCGCAACAGCGAGCCAGCTGAGCGATGGAGGATAGTTGGAGCTCACAGGTTGGGGGTGCTGCGGGTAGCCACCGCCCTGGTAGTACTCTTGACTCGACATGTTGCGCGAGTTTAAGGCGAGGGATTTAAAGATGAAGAGTAGGTGAGGAGATGGGTTGCGATGGCGATGCAGGGGAACGAACGCAAGGGCAGAATGATGAAATCAAGGAGGGGGGAGGAAAGCCAGAAAGCTTGCGGACGGCAGACGGTAATAACGGGATATTTAATCGAGGCGCGAGTTTGGCAGCGGTCAGTGGCCTGTGGTCAGTGGCCGAGTGGCCAGCGGTTGGCCAGCGGTCGAAAGTGGCTATGCTGCGACCACAAGGGGAGCCAACAAGCCCGAGAACCTAGGCCCGGAACTGCTTCCTGTACAACAGGTTTTGCCAGGTTACATCTTAGCCGGCAACTAAATCGACAAGGTACCTTTTTTTTTTCCCCGACCTGGGTCCCGTCGACCAAATCGATGGCTGACACCTGATGGAATCATTGGATAGGTACTCGGTACGTACATGTACCTCCAAGTACCGTACCTTACTGCGTAGTAAGGTGCATACCTTAGTACGAGATTGACAACATGGGCAGGCAAACTGATGAAGCAGTTAGGGGACAACAACGGAGAGAAAGGGAGAGATGCTTGGCTGGCGGGCCGGGATCAAACAACCATCACGTCTTCCCAAGGCTACCATTCATTTGCATGTGCATCAGACGAGGTTCCAAGGGTTTCATCATCAGGCCTCCGACACGGACTGAACATGGAATGTCGGCCATGTCTCACTGACTCTCGAGACTTTGACGCTTCGACCCACTAGAGGCCAAGGGCCTGGAAGCATGTCGTTCGTGCCGACCTTCCGATATGCCACGGGGGCCAACGTTTAGGCCTGTTGGCGATCTTTGCTCCCTCGACGTCGGCACTTTCATTGGCTTGTGTCTCTTGGGGTCCCTTAGGGTCGCCTAGGGCCTCCTTAGGGCATCAGTGGTCCGCGGGAACTGGGTCATGGGGGGCCGCTGACGAGGTCCCATCGCCCCCAGAACGTACGAAGCGCTCGGTGCTTCGTCACGGTAGCCACGACATGTAGTGGCTGGCGGTGGCTTGAGAAGGCCGGCTTCAGCTCGACATGTTACGGAATAGCCGTACGCGTTTACGGAGTGGCTATGCTGTGATTTGCAATCTAGTTTGACATTCGTTATTGCATGTTTGCTCGGGTGACGTATCTACGTGTGTCTGTATGTATTTATATGTGTTTATATGTGTTTACATGTGTTTGTTTCGTATGCACATCGTGAGGCCCCTGTAATGTTGAACTGCCATTGTCGCAGGATACCTATATCATCACCACGACAAAGCAATAGAAGGGAGCAGATCGCCTTATATCTTGTGCAACTAAGTAGGTATGTGGGCAGGTAGGTAGGTTGGCAGGTACCACCGACTGCTTCTCTGCACCTGCCACCAGGTACCCACGGTAAGCTGCAAATACCAACCATATCAATCATCACGAGTTGACCACTTTTTTACTTTCTTACTTACACCACAGTCTCTCTTCCTTACTTCATTTCTCTTCATCACGCTTCCTGCGTCGAGATGAATGGCCTTGATTCAAGGCCAGTTTGGCTTGACCGCCATCATCTTCCGTTCTTCATCTCCCTAACGGCAGCCCGTCATGGTCCGAAGCGGTGATTGTGTATGGAAAGCGGGCGCCATGAGTATCTCCTTTATTTATATAGGCATCTTTATTTTCACGCTTCTCATCTCTCACATCTCGCTCATCTCACTTTCGCTCCACGAGTTGCTTGTTCTGCATACTACACTCCCCTCCACCAGTTGAAATCACCATCCCCTGAGCGCTCTGTGGCTGTCCAGAACTTTGAACAGCCTCCATCTGCTATTCCTGCAAAAGTCCGAGACTTCTGGTCCGCCTTCCTATCCATTCCTTCCACTGGCGTCTTCTGCGTCAGTTTGATACGCCGCTCCTATATACACTCCTAGGCTTTCTCTTGTCATTACAGTCTTCACTCCCCTGCGCCAAGCATTCGATACGCGAGATGGAAAACACTCTCAACAAACAACTCTCTTCAGGGGAGTTACCTTCAGCTACTACAGACGATCAAGCCACCAAGGATGGGTCGTTGCCTCAGCATTCACCTAAACCCAGTCCCACGTCATCGATCAGCCGGCAAGATAACAAGTCAGCCTCAGAGTCCAATGACCATCTCGCTCCATCTGATGTTCGGGATGCCTCTACTTCTGAACAACCGCCCCAGCATCCATTACCAAATCCTCCAGCTCACTGCACGTGGGAAGCCTCGAGCATCCCCATGGCAAAATGCGACATCTGTAACCGCCGTTGTCGAGGAACGATATACAGGTGCAGGACCTGCGCGCTCTCCATCTGCTACAGTTGCTGCGAACAGGGGCGTCTAGGCAGTGGGCACTTTCTTGATTACAAGTCAGTTCCTTGGGATATCCACATCACGAACAAGCAAGAAAAGAAGAAGACTAAGACAATTCGCCTGACGGCTCCCAAGCGAGGACGGGGACGAGGAGGTAGGGCTAAGCAACGAGGGCGTAGAGGGAGAACCACGCTTCCAACAGAAATGCCAGATCCAGTCGAATTCCAACGAGATCAGCAACATCACCCTAGTGGCACCGAGTCCCCCATCCCTAACGATTCCTCCAGTCGACCTGCTACCCTTGATTCCCCCAACCCAGTGAGCTTTGTGCAACAGGGCCAAATTCCCCAGGAACAGAGATATCCTGACTCTCCGTCGTCAGGCTCACTTTCACAGCGCCGACGCCTTCCCTCGCAGGAACATCTCAACATCGACAATTACCATCCTCGCCCAGCCTCGCCGAGGCGAGAAGACCAGATATATTACGATCGAAGGGCTTCTCGTTATAGTCCGTACGACAGACACTCCCCTCACGTCTATCATCCTCAATTCAATGATAAGCAGGATGAGCCCCGTGGCATGGGGGTAAATTCGCGCTCGAGCTTCATCAATCGCATCTTGAGCGAACCTACTATATCCGTCGGCCCCCCAGATTCCATCGAAAAATATCAGTCAAGCGGAAGATTAGCAGCATTGGCTGATACAGCCAGTCATAGCGCCCATCAACTCACTACTGCCCATCCTCCGATCACCCGATGCCCTCTGTTTACAGAGCTCCGCGACAGCTTGGTCGACGAAGCTCTGTTGATCCGGGAAGAAGTTCCAGATCGCGACCTCGGAAGCTGCCTCTACCTGGCCGTCTCTCACTGCTGGTTGAGTGGGAAGGTCCGTTCCCTTCGAGACGTCAACGAGTCACACGCTTTCGACATGTTGGTCGCCGTGACCAATTCCGCGATCACTTGCTTGGATGCACCGCGAGACAACGAAGCTCGCCGTTGGGTGCAAAACTTAGAGTTGCATTTGGTTAGCAGGGGTGTTATGCCGCCATGTCCGCTTCGCTTATAGTACGTTAGAGCTCGGTAACCACAGAGGGAGGAACGGACGATGGGATATGTATAGAGGGTTTGTAGCAGAAACTCGCAAAGGGCTAGAAATCGGATACTACAAAAGAAAAGAAAAAAGAAGAAGAAAAGCACGCTTTAACCACGTTGCCTTAAACAGTGCCCAAGAATTGAGCCGAATTTCACGATACTACACCGTCGAGAGAGGGGAAGGCGCCTGATTTAACGAGCGTCTATAATCACCCCCAAAGAAAGACAGGGCCTCGAAAATTAAGGACATGAAAAATCATATTTCTTTTCGAGACAGCCTAAAAAGCGCCGCAAAATGTACAGATTGGTTCTGCCAATCCCCGTCCACATCTCCTTTCATTAAAGAAGCGAGAACTTTTTCCATCCAGGATACTTCTGCCAGCATCCTGTGCCCTAGTCCCCCATGCTTAGCCAGTCCATAACCTCCAAAACTTACTGCTCCTCTTCAACAGGCACCTCCTCAACTTCCTCCTCCTCGTCATCCTCGAAGCTACCAGCGGGGACCTCGTACAAGCGTAGGATAGACTTGTTAGGGTCCTTGACGAGGACGAACTTTGCATCCCCGCTGGTACTGTTGAGACACATGTCGGCGATGGTCCGAACGATGCCCCAACCGTTGGAGAGGGAGAGGTTCATCTGATTGGCGAAGTCGCGGGGTTTCCAGCCGACGACGCCGAGGATGACGTGCTTATCGTTGGAGCGGGGGTTGACACGAGAGACAAAACTACACGAAGTGGTCAGTATACGGGGGGTCAGGAATATCGGGGACTCAGGAAAGACGTACCCAAGCTTCATCACATCGGACTTGGACAGGATACTCTGCACCGTCCACCTGGCGAGCTTGCAACTGTTGTTCTTCATCTCAGTAGCAACAACTGCACCGCGCTGCGTAACAAGCTTGCTTCTCCAGTCAAGCGCTCCACCGCTACCTTGAGCCTTGCTGTCAAACTCGTTGAGCGCCTTGATAGTCATGAGCTGATCCTCGCCGCTAATGGCGTTCTTCTGAACAGCATCAACCTCAGTCCGCACAACCAAGTACACGGGCTCCTCATCGTTGGTCGAGAGGTCAAACCGTCTGTATTTGTAGGCCTTGCTGGCAGGAGGGTCGGTATCCTCCGAGGGGTTGTAAAAGGGGTTGGCGTGGGTCATCTGAACCTTGGAGGACTCGCTCTCGTTGACAACCTGGTTGGCGAAGTTGTGGTTGATGTAAGTGGCCTCTTCGGCAAGGGCAGCAGGCTGATTAACGGTGTCCTTGCCGCCATCCGCGGCATCGAGAGGAGCATCGGCAGCGTTCTCGTTGACGGTTACCATATCGAGATTGGCGTTGTCGCGCTTGTCGAGGAATATCTTATTACCTTGTCGTACAATGACAATGTCCCACGGGTAGACGGAACGAGGAGAGCACATGAGCATGGACAGAATGCTGTCTGTAGCGAAGATGGTTCCCTCGTCCTTGTCGGCGAGCTCCTGGATAACAGGGTCAGAGGACGTGGTGACGTTGTAGGCAGCGCGATCAATGGCCGTGAGCTTCTTCTCGGTACCCTTGACGGGGTTCTTATCGTAGGAGCGATCGTAATAGTAAAGGAAGCCATAGTCGTCGATATCCTCACCTTCGTCCGTGTCCAAGTTCAGCTTAGCCAGACGGTTAAAGTCAATCTCCTCGAGCAACTTCCACTCGGATTTAATGTTGATGCTGGCATCGCGATTACGCTGAGGCTTATCATAATCCTTCCAGCCAAAGCGACGACCACGGGCACCAGTGTTTTGTCGGCCGCCTCGGTCATAGCCTCCTCCTCCGTAACCCTGTCGGCCTTGTTGGCCTTGCCTCCCGAGCTGCTGGCGTCCACCACGCGCATCTCCTCGACCACCCCGCTGGCCGCGGCCACGGGTAAATACGGCGCCCCGACCGTACCTTGACTTGGTAGAGTCGCGGGTGTTGCTGACGACTGAGAAGGTAGACTCGTCTTCGGCGGGAGGGGCGTTGAAGGTGAGGGCATGGCTGGCGCCATAGACTTGCTGGTCTAGACAGGAATTTGTTAGCGTTCTCCAATCAGCATGAGCAGAAGTGTAATCGACCTACCTCGGTAGTTTCGGTTGTACTGTTGCCTTCCACCACGCTCGCGATCCTTGCCCTCAGCAGTCCAGTCAGCCATGCGGCCCAGCTTGTCACCTTTGGAGAAAGGCGCATAAGGAACGCCGTTGAGGGTCGTCTCGGTGGTCACGTCGGGACCCCAGCCATCGCCGGCCGGGCAGCTTTCGCAAATCTTGACATAGTCGAGCGTGTTCGCCATTTTGAGAATATTGCACCGTTGGGTGGGGGAGGCAAGGAGTTGCGCGTTATCGCCGTGATACATGAATTTGGATATCCACGACGAATTTGTGGTGGGGTGGGGTGTGGGGCTGCAGTTCTAACGAGAAAAATGTCAAGCCCCGCGGGACCAGCTGTGCGCAGCATGAGACACCGCCATCTTGCTTGGTCTAGGGTAAGGTAGACACAATCCTCAAGCTCAGCTGCTAGGATGGGATGAACTGATTATCGGTATGGGTTGAACTCGCTGTTGTTCCGTTGCATGCAAACCAGACCGACACTTCCGCTGAGCCGGCGAGTTTTCCAAGACGAAAGATGATGAATGGATCATCGGTGCAATTGTATTCTAAAATCGCCGTGCCTGGTACCGCATGCCTAGCCCCCATACGAATGTCAACACTACTAACCCATGCCAATACTAATGTTTAACGCCAACCACGCCGCAATTCGAAGTCACTCGTCTATCCAATCACCATGTCTTCTGGCTTCCACGTTAATACGTTCTCCACAGCATCCCGTACCTCGAACTCTTCCATCACAGCGCCAAACCTATCGACGCATGTTAGTATTCAACAAGAAGGCACGAAGACAAGGCATCGCAACTCACCCGTAGCATCGCACTTTCCGGACGAGCTCCTCGCTTATCTTCTGGAAGTCGTCCGTTTCCAGTTCGAGGAACCGCGGATGAGCTAAGATGATCCCCCACGCCATAACTGGGGTTATTTCGCCCTCAAGATCCAACTTCTTGCTGAGGTCCAACAGTGTCGCCAAATCGGCCTTGGTAAGCTCCCATGTCCTCTGACCGGACTCGCGATCCTCACAGACGTGGGAGTTGCCGAACGGGACATCGGCGGCCAGCCCTGTAAATGGCTGAGGTGGGCAAGATGCCATGAGTGCATGACCACAAGGATCGCATCCTGACTCGACGGCTCTGTCGAGCAACCATGGTAGATGCATCATGCAAGGTCTTTCGAGACTACAGAAATTATCGATAAAATCGCAACCGTTAGCAAGCTAGACTACGCCGAACTACCTCGCCTCATCTCCATTCGTGACGTGACGTTGATTATCACTGGTGGGGAGGCGAAAGGTAAGCCTTCGAGGAGGAGTTATCGTACGTTAAAACGAAGTCAATGCCCGCCTGCTCAACATCCAGTCCCCTTTGATTCGAAGCTTGCTGCGTCATGTTGCGGAGCTGATTACCGCCAACCGGCTGTTGAACGTGCGAAGGAGAGAGCTGACGGTGGCGGCCGGTCGACGATACGGACGGTGCCGTCGACTGCGATGTCAAAGGCGGCGTGAAAACGCTCGAGGAGCCAGGGGCAGTGCTTCCAGACATACTGGCGGTCGATGTGAAGCCAAAACTGTCGTCTGGTTGCTCGGGACTGGAGAAACGGACCCCATGTTGCGCCAACGCATCTCTGAGTTGCTTATTTTCCTCCGCCAGCTTCTCTTTATCCACCGAGACGTTGCTGTATATCTGCTTGAGCCGGAGCACTTCATCCTCCAAGGCTTTGATATACAGTTCCTTCCTCTCGCGATGTGTCCTTTGACGCCAAATAAGTAAATAGGAGCGCATCCGATCACCATCAAGATTGACATACCGTTGTGCTTGGCGATTGAGCTCCTGGCGCCTTGTTAGCGCTGGCTTGCTATTAGGCTTCGGGCCTCGCTTCTTCGGCGCGTTTCCATCTGAAAGCCGGAATTAGTAGTTGATATGGAGAGAAGTGTGCGCCGTAAGCCTCACCCCGAGTCGTCTTCTTCTCCGTGAGTGTCTTGAGAAAGCCTAAGTTGAGCGATGAGAGGCCGCCTCTGTCCTCGCCGTCAGACCCGAAGGCGGCGGTTCCCCCATCTGATCGCTCCGGAGATAATGACGATGACATATGGCGCCGTAGAAATACTGCTCAAGCCTACCGCAAGCATGCGATTTGTGACCCCCACGAGGAGCGAATGAGGGCACCTGCGAGCTGATTAGCTGCTGAGCTGAATGGTCCTGCAGGCAAAATGCGAAGACGATCAAAATGTATCCAGGGTTGAGTGGCATGGACGCGCCGGATCCACGAGACCTACCGACGTCGCTGCTCCAAAGCCTGCAGATCACTAATCGGATTTTCAGTATACCGTGAGCTGGGATGCAATGCTCCGTCCTTCTCTTGTCGGCGGTGATGCGCTGAAAGAAGGGGGGGGGAAGAGTGGCGGGTTGTTAGGGTTGGGTTCACCCAGCCGGTTCTGGACAATGGGATAACCGCAGACTCAGGTGATTAAACGTGTGGGATGCAAAAGAATCGATCGAGTGAGACACAGTCAGTCAGCGGGGTTGTTGGAGTTGAAATCTACGATTGGAAAGGTTCAAGGTGGTAGCGCGGAGGCATGGTGGGAGTCCGGCGTGGGGTAAATGCCAAATACCTCGAAACCTCAGGCAATCAGTTTATTGGTGGTGCTGACTGAATTGTTGGTGAGAAAGGCCGATCGAGGCTTGGTGTGCAACTCTGACGCAAAGTGCAAATCCGAATGGTCAAGGTTCGCCTTCCAAGACAAATTTTGCAAATCCGTGGCATGCAAGGGAGATGGTTTTGTCAACGTTTCCGGCGATACCGGCCTTCACAGCCTCGTGCGGTCGCGCTCCAGACCATTCTAGGGAGGTCTTGGGCCTCTCTTTCAGCTAGGAGTGCTCGACCATGTCGTCATGCACTCTACGAGATTTGAGATGTTGAAACTGAACCAGCGGTGCTTCTCGGGGGGGCCAGAGAGATACGACATGTTCTGCAATAGTTGGGGCCCATCGAACGCGTCAACGGTAGTCTTTTGCGGTTCCTCGTCGAGCCGGGCCTGTGGAGCATCCTTCTCGTCATCGACTGCGACTTGGCAGCGCGTCTGCTCCACAATCGGTGTTGACGCGGCTACAAAACGACATTTGTTGCAGCAGGGTCTGGATTCATTCCCCTGGGCATGAGATGCCCGTGTCGGTAGTTCAACGATAGTCTGGTCCTCCTCTTGCTTCGTTCAAAACCATATCGCCAAGGTTTGACTTCTGGTTGACCTGGACCGAGGCTTGGCGAGGACGGGGCCAGCGAATCTGCACAGTGAATCTGCACAGTGAATCTCTGGGCCCAGTCAAGCGGGGCCAGCGGCAGGATTCTCATGTGCCTACCTGATAGGTATAGGTAGCATATATGCGCCTAATATGTGCGCCCCTTCACGAAGAATGGAGGAAATATCCCAAGTTAGGAGGCTCTCGCCGCCCCTGGGAACCGCAGAACCAACCCTGATCCTAACCGCTGACCTTGGCTTCTAACAACCGAGGGCTCTTCTGGAAGCAGAATGCTTACCTCCCTACCTTAAGATAGGTAGGGAGTCGAAGCTCCGTAAGTTTTTTGTCCGCGTTTGCTGTCCGAGTGGTCAGGACCTTCACCGCCTTTGATTGTGATAGACAAGTGGGGCGCTTCAGGACTTAAGCCCGCTCAACTCTCTCCCCCAGTTCGAACGAATGTGTGCTCGCAGACAGGGACGTCGATTGCATGCCATATTGATGGAAGGACAGGGGCCGTACGGACATGAAACTGGCTGATGAAACAAACAAAGAACGAATGAGAAATGCTAAAAGATTCCCCTGTAGGATCGGATCAACAAGAGAATGGCGTAGAGTTCAAAGTATCTGTTTGCTGGGAACAACTAGCGAGGCAGTAACATGGGAGCCCTGTTTGAAGTGAGTCGGAGAGCATGAATGCAGATGGTGTGAGCCAATTCACACAGATGTGCATGAGAGCAATTCCGGCCATAGCGAACATGCTATGGAAAAAGCAACTAGAGAAACGGGCGAATGCCGGACTCGACGTTGTGACATTTGTTAATTGGCAATACAACACTGAAGGGGGGGTCTGACATGTTCTGCAAAGCGCCGGCAGTTGTTGTGGCGGACGCAAGTGTCAGAGAGCTAAGGAAATCTGGTGGAGGGCCAGATGAGGTGAGGTGGATCTCGGAGGGTTGTGAGCTCACTGATGCATATTTTAGCGAGTCGCTGAAGCGAGCAACCAGCCCCTGCCGAGGGAAAACAAACAAACATTGGGCTTCATCAATGCAAAGCGGGCGCGAGAATGTCTCCCAAGGGAGGTGAGTCAACATACGATACCCCAGCTCGTGAGGTGCCTTGGTCGTTTGACCAGCAATGCATGTAACTCGGGCTGTGGGTGATGTATGCAAGAAGCGATGGGTTGCAGCGGCTCGACTGATGATGGCACCCAAGTGCTGGACCGCACGGCTGTACGTGTACGTCGCCTTTGAAGATAGCACGGGGGACCGAAAACTGAACATCGAGAGGGCTTCGGAACGACGGGGGGTTGCGAGGGCGAGGGGGAGGCAGACGGCGCTGGGCCAGGTAGGTATGCCCGCAGCGCCCGGCCCGCCTCCGCGACAGGCGGTGTTATTTGGTGGTGGTCATGGGAAGAGGTGATTTCAGGGCTAGTTAGCCTTCGATGCTGCAGCGGTAGCAGCAGTAACTCGGGGGCTGAGACAGGCAGCGAGGAGGAAAAACAACCAGGGCGGCGACCTTTACGTGGGTTAGATCGAGGGTAACGGGATAAAAATGGAATCAAGCACGTGAAGAAGGGGTTACAATCAGCAGATAACGGCGAAAGCGCACCAGAATGATACCATTCACAGACGCACTCGCAGGTACTCACAGGCGCCTACGGGCGCTGAAGCTGAGCAACAGCGTACGTAAGGGCGCGCGGGAGGGTGCTATCGCTCACTGCTAGGATGTGTTGCAGCAAAGCAGCTCACCAGACTAGGCAAGGGAGATGGTGTGCGGTGATTGGTTCATACACCGCCTTCCCCGCTTATTGTATCATGAGAGAGGAACGCGAGCCACGGCTCTGTCGTCCGTCGTCAAGCGCCCGAGTTAACTTTGGTCTTGGAACTTTGTTCTGCCATCTCCCTCGGCGATCAACCAACCTCATAGAAATTCTGAAAAGCGACGACTCCTTCACGTTTTCCGACTGCCGCAACCGTCAATCGGCTCCGGCCTGACTCCGTCGTTGCCCTCTCCCTCCGGCTCCTCGGTCTAGCCTCCGCTTGAGCCTTGCGAGTTCCCTCCCCCCACGGTTCATGCCCGGACGCCGAATTCCTCACTAGGTCACCTCGAGACGTTCTCGCCGGCGATCGTCAGTCATGTATTCAGCTCTCGCGGCTCTGTAGTTCTGGCGCCCTTGCCAGACCCCGAGTCTCCCCACCTTGCTTGCCGTTTTCAGCTGCCCTTCCGCTTCACTCGACGAACTGCCTGATCATCAACAAAAACTCAACTCGACCCGGGTCCAACGGCTCTCATGACCATGGAGTCGCCGGTCGGTGCCATGTTGGCCCCTCCGGCTGTGGTCTCTCTACGGGCACAGGCGGCCACCGCCATGGAGAGGACGTTGACCCAAGATATCCGTGAGGAGAGGGAGGAGCTCCGTGAGGCCGCTGAGCAGACCCTCAATGCCATTGTGGACCTCAACCTCGACGGGACTATCAAATGGGTCAGTCCTTCTTGGACTGACGTTGTTGGCACCCAGTTCGAGACTGTCAATGGCATTCCCATTTCTGACCTGATAGTCAGTGACAACAAGACCGTATTTGCCGACGTGGTCGAGTCCATGAAGACGGATGATTCTAGGAGCCACCGAGTCCGCTTCACTGTACAGCTTGGAGCGTTGTCCAAATTGCTGTCTATCGACGATCTTCCAGTTGCCGACGCTGGGAGTCACCAACCACAGTCTGTGGACCTCGAAGCTCAGGGGATCATGGTATACGACAGCGTCTCGGGTGGAGAAAGCCATGTAAGTACACCTGCTGACAGCGATTGATCAGAATATTTATGGTTTTTTGTAGACGATGTGGATGTTACGGCCTTATATTCCTCGTGAGATCAAGATTGATCTCCCCAGCGTCATTGTCAACTCTCTGGGGTCTGGCGCCGAGGTGCTCGCAAGCTACCTCACTCAGCTTGCTGAAGCTGGCATGGATGATACAGAACAGCATGTTCCACCGCCGCCAGTTCTCTGTCGAATATGTGAGCGCCAGATTTCGCGTTGGTGGTTTGAAAAACATACAGATCTTTGCCTCCAGGAGCATCGTGCGGAAATGGACGTACAGATGGCCCAGGAGAGTTTAACGGAGCACCGACATTCCATCGTCAAGGTACTTGATGCTCTAGAAGTCCGAAAGAGTCGGTCTTTGACTGGAGAAGGGGCATCTCTTCCGGTGGCAGAGTACAAAGGTCTACCTATCGGGCCACCTCCTTCAACGCAATCTTCCCCCGGTAGCTCCCTGCCCCGGTCCCGAGAGCGGTCAGGTGGATTTGGGCACAGTAGAGCACGCTCATTTGCCATTCGTCGGCCTCAGGCGCGCATTGTAGAGCTTCTCATGGATCTCTGCGATACCGCTATCGAAATCAGCACGCCAGCCATCAAGGAATCCTCAACGCAACAGGCTAATGGTGAGTTTCGTACGCAATCGCCGCAGTCCGAGTCACGAATCTCTCAAGTTGCTCAATGGCAGTCTCCGAGCACAAACACCCTCGAGCAAGAGCAGGGGTTGGCTCTCCTCTGCTCTGATACTGAGAAGGTCGCCCGGGCAAAGGTCGACGCCGTTTTCCGGCATCGAAGAATTATTGAGTATGCGGAACGAATCCGCATCGAACTGGCATGTTTAGTTCAGGACTGCATTGACGAGGCAATGAGAAAGGCTGCCCGCATCGCTGCTGGCGACCTCAGTGATTCGACGGGGGAGGAGGAAATCCATGAAGACTTTGATCATGATAAGGGAGAGTTGGGGGAGGAAGGAGAAGAAGAGGAAGAAGAAGAGGAGGAGCAAGAAGAAGAAGAAATCCCCGAAACCCATGAATCCCTACGAGAAGAGATCCCAGGACAGTTGAACAGTCCCTCTGCCCTAGCTGCTGCTTTACGCCAGATGGACCTCTCATCGGATAGCCGTAATCGATCACGGCCAACCTCCTTTATTACTGCATCTACCCGATCCAGTAGCCCGAAGGAATGTCCAACTCCCAGATCTCATTTTGGTGGTCTGAGTAACCTGGGGCCGCCCAGAGATACTCGCCGCGATTCAATGCTCATTGAGAGCGAGACTGTTGACACTGAAGGCAGTTTGCGATCTTCTTCTGTCGCCTCTAGGCACGCACCTAGGACCGAGTCTCCGATCTCTGAGTTCGGAGACCTCAGACGCGCCGCCAGTGTAAGGCAACGCCATAGGCGGAGTCTGATTTTGCCTGGTACGTCGTCTCCCGGCCGCCAAGAATCCCCTTCCCGACTGCCTCCGCCGTCTTCTCCGTTGCGAATTAAGCCTCGAGGCTTGCCCCTTTCTCACGATGGAGTCGTCTCCCCCGAAGCATCTCCTATGCTACCTGGTAGCGATTTTAGTTCACCCGCGCCTATGCACCACCATCGACATCATAGAAGGCAGTCATCGGCAGCTATATCGGATTTTGTCATGAAGCCGCCGCCTTCGCCACGCCTTGCGGCAAACCAAGCTCCTCCCCAACCGCGGCCCACTCAACCGTCCATCAAGGATTTTGAAATCATCAAACCAATCAGCAAAGGTGCATTCGGCAGTGTTTACCTCTCCAAGAAGAAGTCCACGGGAGAGTATTTCGCGATCAAGGTTCTCAAAAAGGCGGACATGGTGGCTAAAAATCAAGTTGGCAATGTCAAAGCTGAGCGAGCCATCATGATGTGGCAAGGGGAGAGCGAATTTGTTGCTAAGCTCTATTGGACATTTTCTAGCAAGGACTATCTTTACCTTGTTATGGAATACCTCAATGGCGGTGATTGCGCGTCTCTCATCAAAGTACTTGGTGGTTTGCCAGAGGAATGGGTGAAGAAATACCTTGGCGAAGTTGTTTTGGGCGTCGAGCATCTTCATAGCCGGGGCATCATCCACCGTGATTTAAAACCGGATAATCTCTTGATCGACCAGAAGGGTCATCTCAAGCTGACAGATTTTGGTCTCTCTCGCATGGGTTTAGTGGGACGACAAAAGCGTGCTCTCAACACTGAGACTTTAGATGGAACACCAGACCTCCTCAAACAAGGTCCGTTTGCCCGTTCTGCTTCCATCGCGTCTTCGCGATCCACTTCGCTGGACTTACATGGACACGTCCACTCCCCTAACATGACTCCTAACATGACGCCTGACGTTGGCGGCATGATTCAACCATCCTATTTCAGCCTTGGTCAAGATCCTCGTCGGATTTCCAGCAGCCACCGAAGTGACAGCGGAGGAAGTGAGACGTTGACCCATATGCTCGGGACATTTTCCTTGAACGATTCAGAGATTGGATCACATCAAAATAGCGTCAAGTCCCCTTTGGAGGAGGAGGTAATCATGTCAGGATCTCCTGATCTACTTCCTCAAATCTCGAGGGTGAGCACAGATAGCCACAGCCATAAAAGAAACTCGCTTCCGCCGGCCCCTATGATGCCTCCTCCAATGGCACTTTTCGATCCTGAGGATACCAACCGCAGATTTGTTGGTACGCCGGATTATCTGGCTCCGGAAACCATCAAAGGCGATAAGCAGGACGAGACAAGCGATTGGTGGTCAGTCGGCTGTATTATGTTTGAGTTTTTGTACGGGATCCCTCCTTTCCATGCTGGAGATGCCGAGCATGTTTTCGAAAACATCTTGGCTCGCAAGATTTTGTGGCCAGACGAGACCGAGTGTGAGCCTATCTCCGACGAAGCAAAAGATCTCATCAATAAGCTTCTGTGCATGCAACCACAACAACGCTTAGGGGCTAATCGGGATGACAAATATACGTCCGGCGGAGAAGAGATTCGAAGTCATCCATGGTTCCAGGGGGTGAATTGGGACACACTACTTGAAGACGAAGCACAGTTTGTGCCTCAGACAGAGAACCCTGAAGATACAGAATACTTTGATGCCCGGGGTGCTGTCCTCCAATCTTTCGCTGAGGAAATGGAAGACCAGCTCTCTCCGCCATGCTCAGCCGGCGGCTCGGAGTACCCCGATCGACCCCATGACGCCCTGTCCCGGGTGAGATCACAGGTGAACTCGATGAACAGGAAGCTGATGCCACTTCACATCCCACCCCATGTGCGGGACCTCAAGTCCAGACGACTCAGCGAGCCAGTGGCTATAGACGATTTCGGTTCCTTTTCCTTTAAGAACTTACCAGTACTAGAAAAGGCCAACAAAGACGTAATTCAGAAATTACGTGCAGAGGCATTGGCGGTTCAAAGCAAACAATCCTCAACCAGTCCCGGGGGAGTTGCGGGTGCTGTATCGCCTGGACCATCGCTCGAGGGTAGTCCGGTATTAACGAATCCTATCCAACGAACCATCTCAAATGCTAAGAATCGGCCTCAGTCGCCTTCAGGGTTTAGCCATGTAAATGCGTCTCCAAGTCGGGTATCGCAGCCGTCGTCACCACTGCTCGTCTCCTTCGTTGCAGGCCTAGGGACCGAGGGACGAAGAAAAGCCTCAAGCAATGCTTCTAGTCTCTCCCACCAGTCATCTATGTCGCTGCAGCCTACTTCCGCTTTCGACGTACCCAAAGTACCGCCTAGTCTCCAAAAGGCTGCAACAACAGTCGCGACATCGTCCCCTGTCAAAGGCCGTGGGGCTGCACCACCCCCTTTATCCTTATCGCCTCAAAAGACCTTGTCGACGCCACGGCAATCGAGCAATTCTTCGGGACGATCTAGGTCTTTGACAGTTGGCTCTCAATCCCAGGATGGCAGCCCGATTGCTTCTGAAATCCTGCAACATCACCGAAACCGCAGGAGCCAGGTATTCGACATGTCACCTTCATCCTCTGATAACGAGGGAGAGAAGCACAGTGCTTTACTGCGAGTCCAGCGTCGCAGGCAGAGCTCACGGCGGCTATCGCAGATTGCGTTTGATGGAGGACCTACCTTCCGGCCATTGGACGTGCTTATATGCGAAGACCATCCTGTGTCCCGGATGGTGATGGAAAAGCTTCTAGAGAAGCTTCGTTGTCGCACAATCTCGGCGGCCAACGGGTCTGAAGCCGTCCGGTACTCTATGAGCGAGATCAAA
This sequence comes from Microcera coccophila, assembly GCA_024112705.1. Taxonomy (NCBI): domain Eukaryota; kingdom Fungi; phylum Ascomycota; class Sordariomycetes; order Hypocreales; family Nectriaceae; genus Microcera; species Microcera coccophila. Next base: position 21,591 of record JAMYIC010000942.1, read on the forward strand.
TTTGATGTCATTTTCCTTGAATACAAGTTACCGCAGATCAACGGTGCAGACGTGGCACGCATGATCCGGGAGACGAAGAACGCCAATTCACACACACCTATTGTAGCGATCACAGCCTACCTGAAAGAACTACAGGCACCGCACTATTTCGATTCGCTCATCGAGAAGCCTATTAGCTCATCGAAGCTGACCGAAGTACTACGGAGCCTCTGCCAGTGGAAACCCGAATCTCCTGGGCAAAGCGCAACGCACTCGATGTCTCGGCCGGTCCCGTCGAGCCTGCGGAAGACCAACTCCCGCGTGGATGACAGCCCAACATCAAGCTCGTCCGTGTTCGCGGGACGGCTTGGGGCGGCGATGATGTCCAGTCGGGAGGACTCAATCAGCTCGTCTTTGTTTGGAGACTCGGAGTCCGTTACTACCGACGAGGCGTCAAACGTCGTTAGCCGCAAGGCAACAAACGAGTGGGATGAAGGGCTGGGAATCACTACCGATGCTGTCATCACCACTGGAATAGACGGTCTCGGAAAGGCAGTTCCACCACAACTGCTTACGCAGCAGTCGGCTCCGGCGCAGATCGAGCATGGGTCACGGGCATTGGAGAAACTCAAAAGCAAACGGGAGGCTGGCGAACACCGGGCATTGGAAAGCACGGACTCTGCCGATGATGAAGATGATGAACTCGGAGCCGGAGCCGGAACCGGGCAAGAAAAGCAGATCCGGCGCAGCAGTAAACTGCTGCTGGGAAAGCCGGTGCTACCCAGCTCTAAGCTTGGCATCGAGATGATGCGAGCTGACAGCCACGACAGTGTCACGATTGGATCAGAAAGCACACCCGAGGCGGTTACACAGGTGGTCACGACGCCATCCCTCGAGATGGACATGGAGCTGGGGACATCGATCCTCAAAGGCGGGGTCAGGGATGCGGCCTTCGTGCGGACCCCACCCGATCCGGGGCCCAAAACGGAGTCGAACGACGATGAAGACGATAGCGTAGATGCGACCCCACGACCTCCGAGCACAATGCGAGCGGAGGGAGACGAGGATGAAGAGGAGGCGACGCCTCGACCCATTGGGAAATGAGAGGTCTCTCAAACAGGGCCGAGGCGATTATCAGGTCTTTTTTCTTCTCCGTGGCGTTGCGACTCTACTTCGTTATTATCTATATCTATTATTATTCTTCCTTCCTTTCTTTTGTATGGATTGCAGCGCGGCGTTTGAATCGGTAGGAGAGTTGGAGCTGCACTGTGGAAGAAAATTAAACAGCTTCATAAAACAAAGCGAGGCAGGGGACCTCAAGAAGGGGGGGGAGGGGGATGTGAGAGAGAAAGAGAGAAGAGAACAAGACTGACTGACTCACTGAAACTTCATGTCAAGGCGTGGCTTGAGTGCCTGGGTGTCACGGGAATCTGGAGTTTTCCTTCGTTTCTTCTTTTTAGGATGGGCTCTACCTAAGATGGGGGGGGGGGGGGGTTTGTGCTTCAA
>JAMYIC010000943.1:0-10874 GCA_024112705.1 Microcera coccophila
TTTTTTATTTTTTTATTCACTTCCCCTCCTATACGAGAATCAAGTGGCTCTATCCTGGGTCAATTGTGAAATCTATGACTGCATATGTCTCAGCCTCCCAGTTGCCGTCGCCCGATCCCTGCTAAGCACGCCAACACCCTCCCGGTGGGTACAATCGGGCACCGTATTTCGCGCTGCACATCCTCCTTCTCTCGTCCTTTCTCCCAAATCTTCATTCCAGAGCTGCTCCAATCGACTCGGAAAAATTTACAATGGCTCGTGAACGTCGCTCGATGGATGAGACAGCACCGCTCCTGGCGGACCAAAACCATCATGCCTCGAAATCTGACCTCAATCGCTGGCCGGCCGAGCTACGGCTGCTGGTTGGATATTCCCTTCCCCTGATAGCGACCTATCTTCTCCAATATTCGTTCACGGTCATTACCATTACGGTGGCTGGCCATCTCAGCGCCGATGACCTGGCCGCCGCCAGCATTGGCCTCACCACCGTCAACATCATAGGCTATGCCCCCCTCGAGGGAATGGCAACGGCGCTCGACACCCTCTGTGCCCAGGCATACGGCTCAGGCAACCTGACCGGCGTGGGACTACACGTCCAGCGAATGCTCCTCTTCATGGCCGCCGTGTGCGTCCCGATCGGCACGCTGTGGCTCTGCTCCCCCCCCATCCTGGCCGTCTTCGTCCACCAACCCGAAATGGCCGTCAAGGCCGGTGCGTTTCTGCGCGTGAGCCTGGTCGGCCTTCCGGGGTACGCCTTCTTCGAGGCCGGCAAGCGCTTCCTGCAGGCGCAGGGGGATTTCAAGACCGGAATGGTGGTGCTCATCATCTGCGCGCCCATCAGCGCCCTCTTGAGCTGGCTCCTCGCTTACAAGTTCAAGCTGGGCCTCGAGGGTGCGGCCCTGGGAGCGGCCCTCGCCAACAACCTCCGGCTCCTCTTCCTCGTCTTGTTCATTCTGGCTCGGAAGCGGTCGCATCAGTGCTGGGGAGGATTCTCGCGTCAGGCCCTTAAGGGATGGGGTCTGATGGTCCGACTTTCGGTGGCCGGTACCACGGTCAATCTCGGCGAATGGGCCGCGTTCGAGATACTGACCTTCAGCACCTCGTACATCGGTGTCTCGCACCTTGCGGCGCAATCGGTGCTGGCGACGCTTGCCATTGTCATGTGGCATGCTCCCTTTTCCGTCAGCGTGGCCGTTACGACTCGCATCGGTCATTTGATGGGTGCCGGGCTCGTCTCTGCTGCCAGGCGAGCCGCGGTTCTCTACATGATCGTTTTCATCATCATTGGCTTTGTCGATGGCCTGTTCCTCTTTTTGCTACGCCATCAACTCACCGCGATAATCTCAGACGACCTTGAAGTGCGGGAGATTGCCGTCAAGTCGATGCTTGGGTTATCCGTGTTCCAGATTGTCGATGCCATGATTTGCGTATGCAACGGTATCCTCCGTGGTCTCGGACGCCAATCCTTTGCTGCGTGGGTGGTATTCATCATCAATTACCTGGCTGCCGTTCCCCTGGCCATCTGGCTGGAGCTGGGTCCTTTACATTTGGGCCTAAATGGTATTTGGATCGGTCTCGGAGCGGGCATGGCTGCGATTGCGGCCACCGAGATCAGTTACATGAAGCTGATAGACTGGGAGCGATGTCTTCAGAGCATCACAGCGAGAGAGGCCATCTACTAGTTTGTCTGCTGTACCGGAGCCTAAACTGTGCTTGGCGTGGGCAACCCATGAATGCTTCCTGTCAAAACGCACGCCAGCCAGGGATGCTCCCGAGCTTCAAAAGCGGTCATTGGGCATGTGACCCCAGCCGCAGTTGATTGGACATATTTTAATATACTGATAAAAGGTTTGAAGGAGGTTGCTGCTTAGATTGTGTAAATTAGCTCCCCGTTCAACGACCCCCCATGGCCTGGTCATGCCAGCCAGCACGACCCGTACATTAATAATTGACTGCCTCGTATCGGCTACTTCCCATTACCATATCTCAAACCAGCACGACGATCTTCGAGATGGGCAACCTCGTTTAACGGAAAACGCGCTTCGCGGGAACCGAACTTTGCCTCGACACAACCCCTGTGACGTCAGCTTACCTCTAAGCCACCCGTCTGGGGCAACGCGGTGGCCGAAAACCGCCTAGCTCATCCATTTTATCGCCTAATAATAGATCAATTGAAAAGTCCTTCGGGACTAGTTCGGGTCAGCCCAGGTTTTGTTTATTTTAATTAGCTGAGTTCAAAACACACAACATCTCCCCTTCATCATCTTCCTATTTTTTCTCGCATCATCCCTCTCGACCAGTCAACGATCATCAAACCAAAAAAAAACAAAAGCACCATCAACATGTCTTCCGTCTCCTCCTCCGCCGCCGCCGCCGCCACCACAGCTGTCAGCTGCGGCGCCATCACCTACGACATCCCCGTCTCCGAGCCCGCCTGCGCCCTGCCCGCCGGCGGCAACCACACCGACGTCCTCACGGCCTGCTGCAAAAAGGCCAACATCGTCAGCTACCACGGCGGCTGCGGCACCTACTGCGTTGCCCTCGGCCAGACCGTCGGCGAGCTCACCGAGTGCCTCTTCAAGCAGGGTGCCGAATACTCGGCCGTCTTCTGCAACGTGAACGGCACCGAGAGCACCGCTTCCGCCACGGCCGAGGCCACTGTCGCTTCGACCGCTTCCGCCAGCGTCATTGCCAGCGGCACAAGCAAGGCTGGCGGCAAGAGCGACTCGGCGAGTGCTACTGGCTCCGACAGCTCTGCCAAGCCCACGAGCTCGAAGGGTGCGGCTGCTGGTGTCAAGCCTCAGCCCATCGTCAACACCGCGGCTTTCGTGATCGGAGCCCTCCTCTTCTCCGCAACTGCCATCGGCGCTTTCCAGATCTAAGCTGAATATTGGTCTATTTCGGAGGTACGAGATCGAACGAAGCATGGAGTGTCCATAATAGCGTTGGTTCATAATGGTATATGCATCTTGCAGACTGATGGGTTTGGAACCGAGAATGGGACATTGGTTATCGAAAGCAAAAAGGGTGTAAATGTAATTGTTCGAGCTAGTTTCTTGGCCAGTTAGGTATCTACTTGTAAAATCACGAGACGACCTTGGGCGTTGATGCACATCTGACGCGTCCGAGGTATGTATCTCACTCGCTTACATCCTACTGTTTCTGTCCGGGCCTGTTGAAGTGTAAAGGTTACTGTCGATGTGGGTGTGAGGTTAGATGACGACCCTCAGGGGACCGCTACTTTTCTAACAGCCTCCCTTTCATTCTCGAGAGGACAAGATTCTTGTCATTGATGTGCTTGGTGGGTTCCCTGTAAGCTAGGACAGATGCTGTAACTCCTCTTATTGCCCCCTAATCTCCTCATCGCAGCCACCAATAGTGCCACAGCTACATTAAGATTACGCAAAGAGCGAGATATGATTTTGCTCAGGGACAGCATTCTCCTACCGGCATACAAAAGTCTCCGTAAGCTGCAATAACGACAACTGTCTGCCGTCTCAAAGGTCCTGAAATGGGCAGCTCAGATGGCAGCATGACCTTGTTCCCGGAAGTCTGCTAAATCAACGGACCCCTCGGACGCCGTTTTATGCTTTTCTATTTCCCGGGCTGATAGTGCATTGACCGCAGTATAATAAATCATTCCTTTTACCTAATCGCTATGTGATGGACCAGACCTTCAACAACGAGAGTCATTATTTTACCTTGAAATATCGTAGCTTATTTGCTCCGTGTATAACATAAAATGCGTAGTCGCGCATAATCCGATCTATTGTGGCATGGCATTGATTTTAGTTTGCGGATGCCACCAGACAGGGAAACCAACGGAAGTATCAAACAAAACCTAGCAGTTACTCATAAACCAACTGTTTCATCTAGGAACTCTTGCAGGGTGGCTTGAGTCTATTTCTCAAACTCTTTCTCAACTCACTAAACTCCTATGGCCGTTCTATGTTGCTACCTCCAATACAGCACGACCTGCCAACTGCCCTTCCCCTAACTTCTGAACAAACGAGTCCAGATCCTCCAATTTGCCTTTTGTCAGGATAGGCTAGGAGATGATTCAGCAGATGTAGACAGATAAAAAGAAAAGGGCCTTACGTGTACAAGATCCCTCGCAGTGAAGTCGAGAGCCTCTTCAACTTCCTTCAAGCTACCAACAACACTCCCCACAATATTGAGTCGCCTCAACGCCAACATCATCGGCGGCGCACCCGCAATCACGGAGCTATCTTTCGGCAAGCCAACAGCCACGACCGTGCCGTTTGGTCGCAGGTACTTGGGCGCCGACTCGTACGCCGCTTTGACACCTGCCGTGACGATCACGCCGTGGGCGCCGTATGTGGTGATCTTCCTGATCTCGGCGGCAATATCCTCGGTTGTCTGGAAGTCGATGAAGACTTCGGCGCCAAGCTTCTTGCACAGCTCACGTTTCGGCTCGCCGCCGTCGACGGCGATGACTCTCATGCCCATGGCGCGGGCGTACTGGATTGCAAAATGCCCGAGGCCACCTCCTGCACCGGGGAGAACAATCCATTGGCCGGGCTTGACAGCGGATCTTGGAGAATGGGTTAGCTTCGAGGCTGAGATTTGCGGCTGACTTACCTTTTGCATGCCGCGTACGCGGTCACGCCTCCACACATGATGGGACCTGCTTCTTCATCTTTGACTCCATCGGGGAGCTTCGAGGTATACCGACCATCGGCGAGGCAGTATTCCTGAAACGTCCCTGGGGCCGAAAACCCGCTGTTGGTTTGCTTGATGCAATGCACCTCGTTCACACCATCCAGGCAGAACTCGCATTCGCCGCAGGTGCTCGCAATCCATTTGATGCCGGCGCGATCACCGAGCTTCCAGCGCTTTTCCATGCCTTCGCCGATGGCAACGACGCGGCCTGCACCCTCATGGCCTGCGATGCCTCGAGTTTCGGGCCTCATGCCCGAACCAAAGTCTTTCCACTCGTCCAGTAACAAGGATCTGTCCGAGCCGCAGAGGCCGGTCCATGCGATCTTGACCAGGATCTGGCCTGGACCGGGCTTAGGGATGTCAATGCTCGTGATGTTGGTGGTAGCTGTTGAACCGCTTCCTTGGCGGACGGCAGCACGGCCTTGCGATGGAATCTCAACAGAAGACATCGTGTCAAATAGTTAAGCAATTGCCCATTCAATCAGAGGTGGAAGATGGTATGAAAAGTACTACGAAGCTCCTCATTATAGCCGAGGTACAATTATAAGAACAGGCCATATGCACCAGGCGATCCATGTTTGCGGGGTTGAAGACGTGGGGTAGTGAAGTTTGGCTGTTTATTGAACCAGATGGTTACATCGCTCAACAACCATTGCGATAAAAAGCAGAATCCCGTTAGAAAAGGTAGATCGAACGCTCAGATTAGCCCATTAGGAGACCTTGGCCACATGCGCTATCACTCAGATTCTTGGCCGGAATAGCTTGGTACATGTCAAGCGCTTGATACGGTGCTCAAGACAACGTACTGATCAAACCGCCGCAGGATTCTCAAGCTTCCCCTCTTCAGCTGAAACGGTCTTGCCTACCATTGGTTGTTGGTGACCATCCTTCCGAGGATACGATGAGCTGCAGTCATGCAGATGGGTGAGGTGTGAATCCGGACAGCGCCTTGCTTCCGAGCGATACAAGTAGCTGTCGACTCAATCACGGCCTTTATGTTTTATGCACTAGAAACCCCCCCAAAAAAAATAAAAAAAAAATGACCATGTACTGAATCAGCAACATGATTGTGCATAGTGAGCACTCAACACTGCGAGGCGGGTCTGATAGTCGTTGGGTGGAAGATGCCGAGGCTCGAACAAACACTAGACGATGTGCAATGATACAAGAGCCAACCCTCTGCATTCCCAAAACGGTGCAGAGGGTGACGTTTCTGCGCGTGACTCGGACAAAGGGCAAACCGAGGCATGCGACTGCAACAAGTAGCAGAATGTCAAGAGGTGGATCCGACTCATGCTGGACGATCCCCGTTTGGGATGCAAAACTCCAAGGCATTGCGCAGGACTGCAGCAGCTCGAGTGGACGGGAAGTTCCATCTTCAAGTGAAACATGTTCCAAGACCTCAACTGAAAGCAGACAAAGTCAAACGATGGACTGGAGAGATTTCATTGATCTGAGGTCAAGTTCGGGAACATGTTACTTTATCTCCGATTGCTACCCAGCCCTTAGCCCACATCGGAGCCGAAGCTGCGTCGGAGAAGTGGGCAGTGAAAAGGTTCTGCTGACGGGGGGTTCCTGACGCTGAATCTTTCAACTGTTTTTGACAATAGGAAGTTCTATTTCCAGCAGGTGAGGGAGACAGATACCTGAGAAGATTCACAGACGCCGGATCGAAGCTTAGTCTATGACAAGGCATTCCCTAATCATTCCATAGATATCCACATTCACTGACAAACTCAAAGAACTGGGATGTAAAACCAGGTATCCCAAAGTGGTTGCATTTTATGGCTCTCAAAATTGGCAGCAAGAGCCAGACCCGTTCGTGTGTCGAGGATTACTCCGCATAGTACGGCCATGGAAACATGTAGATCCCTACCGTCTGTAACTTGAACATATACGGAGACCTTCTCTAAGCTGCTCTAAAAGGCCAATATGGATCTTCAAGCCTGGAAGCAGCTGGTGTTGGACAGACTCCAATTCGCAGGCAACTCGATCTTTCCGTCAGTTTGGTAGAGGAATCGTCTGATAACCTGGTAGCCAAGGATCATCTGCATAGACTCGGTTCGTGTCGTTGACTGCTCTTCGTCACCTTCGAACAGCTTAATGCGGCAGCACTCGTCATCCAACCCCTTTGGCCTCTTATGTCGACAACTTTGCCAGTATATTGTAGCTCCCGCCAGAGACAGCCTCCATTTGCTTCAGTTAGATTTTGAGTCCGCTATAGTTACCAAGTTTCATCACAGCTTTGTAGCCCTACAGCTTTCGCATTGGGAGTGTATTAGAGAGAACTGGGCTCCAGTTCTATCACCTTCACGGAGTCTGATTTAGCACGAGCCCGACATGCTCCGTGGCTTCTAGACTGAGAATTTAGACTATCTCTTCATGAGACCTTCTATTGGATACCATAATTCTGTCAATTCCCCGAAAGCCTTTATCGACAGCCGTTTCGCCTGGCTTCAATCCCAGGATTAGTAGACTCCAGGCCACCAACGACCGATTGCTAGTAAACCGTGAGACCAAAGATACGGGGTGAGTTACATCGGAGTATTGGACTTCCGATTGGTGGAGTAACGTCTCAGCTCCGCATCCTTATCAATCAGCGAATCTCACAAAGACGTGACCTTTATCCAGCTCATGGTACGATCCTAGCAGTCAGATAGGAACACTCTCGATAAGGTCATATGACGTCGAGATCCTACTAGGATTGATGTTCACAAACCCTCACTCTGCAAATTATACGTCCGACGCTACTTCGACCATCTTCGGCTCGATCTCGCCTCCAGAAACTCCAACTCACCTCACGCTTCTTCCACGTCTCACAATGGCTGCTCTTCTCCGGAGATTCGAAGTTCCGCACCCTTCTCATGAACCAAGGCCAACAGCGCTGTTGAGTCACGACGTGAAGCCTATCGAAAAGGCGAGACGCGTTTGGCGTTGGTGGTTGCCGTCCCCCCTCGCCGCCAACTAGGCTCACACTTCACAGGATGGCCCGCGTTCATCGCCCTCTGGTCCACTGTGGCCTTTAACATGTCCAATTTCCAGATTGTAGGTTCCATATCTTGCAACCAGTACGCCCCGAGGCTAAGCCAACTCTCGTGCTTGAACAGGGCTCTAGTATGCTTGCGATTGGCCTCAACTGGTGGCAGGCCTTCTTGACTATGCTCTGCGGCCATATTGTTTCTGCTTTGCTGGTTGTCGCTGCCAGTTTCCCCGGTCTCTACTACAACATCTCCTTTCCCGTAGCTACACGTATCGCGTGGGGCTACTGGGGCTCCATCTTCGTGGTGCTCAACCGGATCTTACTCTCCATCATCTGGTGCGGCGTACAGTCCTGGCAAGGCGGTCTAATGACTTACGTCTGCCTCCGGGCGATTTGGCCCAGCATTGATCACATCCACAACACCATCCCCGCCAGCACCGGTATGAACCTCCAGCAGTTCGTCGGTTTTATCGTCTACTTTATCATTCAGCTGCCCTTTCTCTTCCTCGATTCGCGCCGTCTTCGATACCTCGTGTACACCGGAAGCCTCATAGGCTTCTTGGTCCAACTGATTCTTTGCATTTGGGCCTGCTCAACCATGGGCAATGCCGGCTTCGGGACAGTAGTCACTGATACGAAGAGCCCGTTGCCTAGCTCGATGCTGGGCTGGATGTGCGTGTATTCCATCACCCTAACCATCTCGAGCATCACTAGCGGGACCCTGAGCGTTTGCGACTACGCCCGTTTCGCCAAGTCTCCTCTCTCTGGCATCTGGTCCCAAGCCCTCGGGTTCTTCCCCGGATGGCTTTCCAACGTCCTGGGAACGCTTACTATTGCGGCGACGCAGAACCGATACGGTGCTCAACTGTGGAGCGTAGCGTCGTTGTTGATTGCCATGCAGGACGCGAGTCCCGATTCGAAAACACGCGCCGGGGTCTTCTTCGCTGGCACGGCCTTTGGTATCTCCCAGATCTCGCTCAATGTGGTAGGCAATTCCTTCTCGGGAGGTACCGACCTGTCATCCCTGGTGCCAAAGTACATCAACATCCGGCGCGGTCAGCTCTTAACCGCTTTCCTTGGGCTGGCCATTAACCCTTGGTACTTGTTGAGCGGCGCTGTGGTCTTCGTCTCGGTGATGTCGGCGTATACTATTTTCCTCCAGCCCTTCCTCGGAATCCTCGTTGCCCATTACTTCATTGTTCAAAAGCGCCGAATCAAGGTCTCGGATTTGTATTGCCTCGGAACCAAGTCGATTTACTGGTACACGGGGGGAATTAATTGGCGCTCTATCGTAGCCGTACGTGTTATTCACTTGCCATGTCTCCTCAATGCTAACATGACTGCAGTGGGTTGTTGGTGTCGCGCCTCACGTTCCCGGCTTTCTTGCAACCATCAACCCAGACATTAAAGTCTCGAAAGAGGCATCTCGGATGTACTATCTCTGCTCATTCACCGGCTTTCTGCTTCGTAAGTCGTTCTAATGAGAAAACGGGTCATCCTTCTAATCTTTGGATGGCAGCATTCATCGCAAGTGTCGTCCTTCATGTCCTCTTCCCTGTCCAAAGTCAGGCAAGCTATGTTGCCTCCGTATCCACCACTCAGTCGCGGGAGCAACTTGAAGAATACATCGATAAGATACAGTTGGACTTTGGAATGATCCACGGAGAAAAGCAGGTTCATGAAGTCCGGGAGAATATGGCAGGGTCAAAAGAGAACGACGCAGATTCACGAAAATAGCCACCACATATTATGACCACTTTGTCTTCAGAAGAATAGCTACTCAATTGGCGTAGGTACAGAAGAACCCTGAGTCTGTTGAGCCCACGGAGAAAGTAAACCGTGGAAAGAAAGAATTACGTGCCTAATGAGTCCGTAGTTTCGTATATTGGCCTGCAATCAAGATTTGCAATCTCGAGTACATATAATCAAGCAAAGCTACAGGAAGTTAAAGGACACATAGTAGGCGGCAGCCTCCAGCTTTACTTCTTCTAGTAGGAGCCCAATGTTGCTTCACTACCACAATTACTAGCCACAATTCTGAAATACCTAACGGCAATTAGATCTTTTTGCCATCTCACCGCTCACTAAATAAAGCTACTGTAAGCTATAGGCTTAGGGGGCTACCGCAGAGCTCGAGCCGAAGGCGAGGAGGGCGCCCGGCAGGGCCGCCGGAGGCAAAAGAGACCCCCTAGCTTTGCGTTCCCAAAGGACAAGGATCTCAGTCGTTGGCATAGGACCTAGTTTGAAAGATTGTGTTAATTGGTAGTTGTGGATTAGGATGAAAACAGAGTTGCTCACCGATTAGCCCGCCAGCTCTTGAAACAATCGCCTCCCTCAACAAGACCATGTTCCCCGCGTGCGTCCTTTGTGGTCCTTGGATAGCCGGGGTACTGCAAGCACGCACTCCTTGACGGGGTCTTGTAAATTAGATGTATACGGGGACGTTGATCCGGCAGGGCCGGTAGTGTGACATCAATCTATCAGATGCTCGACACGCACTTCTTCCCCGCCATACCGGTGATTATCTGGGACCTCGTATCTCCTACTTGGCAAGTTGGTTCCTAAGCACACCGGAGCTTTTTTCTTTCTGTCCTACGCCCTTGCATCATTAGCGGATATTACCAAGAGCTCGCTCGCGCCCCTCTTATGCGAGGGATATGCAGGTTGACTACTCGAGATGCATCTGGACCTGATGCTAACCAATGAGGCCCAAGTTCTTTCAAGAGTCCAATTTTTCCGTTGAGATCGGCCGCAGGAGACGCAGTCTGGACCAAGCAGAGATAACAAGCAGAGATGAGTTCTTTGGCGGAACACGCGTCGGTTTATTTGGATCCGCTTCGATGATGAACATAGAACGTTCTCGTCCTCGAGTTGACACCATAATGACGATATTTCGCCCCTAATCGCAGGATGTCTCCTATCGACAACTGACCGTAACGGGGATTGAGATAATTTCCGACAAAAGGGCAACTTCAACGGCTTCACCCTACCCCGCTTGGATGATACGAGCATCGGGGTATTTGCTTTGAACGTGAGGCCTGGAAATGAGTCAGGCGACGAGGGTTTCACGGCAGATATCATGGCTGAGACGCACATTCGGCGAGTTTTGTACAGGCCGTGGTTCGGCCCGTAAAGCAAGGTTCGGCAGAGATGATGAGCATTACACATTAAAGAAAGCTATCAAGTAATTCGTAGCGCGCGTAGCGAGGTC
>JAMYIC010000944.1:0-29955 GCA_024112705.1 Microcera coccophila
TTGCAAAAAAAAAAAAAAAAAAAAAAAGACTATCAATGGTCTACCTATGTGTTCGAAAATGAGCCATCTATCACTTGCCCAGGGAAATATTTTGCGTCATCATTCTTATCATATTGAAAATAGTGTTGCTAACATGATGTGGATTTCACCTAGGACCGATGATCGCACCTGTATTCGGTAAGCAATATCCCGGATGTTTGTGTCCTGCTAAATATATTAGGTGGAGTAGCTGCAATATCACGTGCTTTCTTCGGTGGTGACTCATGATGAGTCGTCGAGCAGAGCCCTCGCTTAGCGTAATTGATGGGGCCTAGTGCACGTGAACCCACAAACCTCGAGGAGGGATTGTGCGTGACTGAGAAATTCTGGCTTCCAAACCCCTCTCAGACTTCATCTCTCACCCATCGAGGACCGGCCATCACACCCAAGGATAATCAAGATGTAAGTCTCCGAGACGATACATGATGATACTGCACAGAAAATTGGCACTGGAAGAGATGGAACATCCGAATTGGTGATGCTGCTGTCGTTTTCGGAACAAGGATTTTGAATGCTGATAAGATGGAGCTTTGGCTAACGGGTATCTTTTTTCTTCTTGTGCAGGGTCAATCTGCGAACTCAGAAGCGCCTGGCCTCTTCGGTCATCGGCTGCGGCAAGCGCAAGATCTGGCTCGACCCCAACGAGCAGACCGAGATCTCCAACGCCAACTCGCGCCAGACCATCCGAAAGCTCGTTGCCGATGGCCTCATCATCCGAAAGCCCGTTACCCAGCATTCGCGATCCCGCGCCCGTGAGCTGAACCTCGCCCGACGGGAGGGCCGACACCGTGGCTACGGTAAGCGAAAGGGTACCGCCGATGCCCGTATGCCCAGCCAGGTCCTCTGGATGCGACGTCTCCGAGTCCTCCGCCGTCTACTCTTCAAGTACCGCGCCAGCGGCAAGATCGACAAGCACCTCTACCACGAGCTTTACCACAGCAGCAAGGGTAACGCTTTCAAGCACAAGCGTGGTCTCGTCGAGCACGTATGTTACCTACATGTCCGGGCACAGCTGATGGCACTTGCTGACAAGGAGATTTGCAGATTCATCGTGCCAAGGCCGAGAAGCAGCGTGAGACCGCCCTCAAGGAGGAGATGGATGCCAAGCGTGCGAAGACCAAGGCTGCCCGTGAGCGCAAGCAGGAGAGAGTTGCGGCGAAGCGAAATGCTCTGCTGGCCGAAGAGTAAACCAACAAGTGGACGACGACATTTCGGTCTTGAGAGGAGGCTGCATACGGAGTCTACGGGTCGGGTCTTTTTTTACGCCCTTTTGGTTTCTACAGTCATACCGGCGGGGGTTCTGGCATGTAGCATTGAAAATGGAATCGATGATGCTCGGATGCTGGGCTGTTTCTCCCAAAACGAAAAGAATTGTGTGAGAATTGATGATAATGCAAGTCGCCACCACGAACCTTCAGTGACGCTACGTTTCGCAACATAATCTGTGACGATCGATGTTTCCGCCTCCGCCAATTCGACTAGACTTGATTCAGTTTGTCGTCCTCTAAAATCTCGGCGATTGATGTTGGTTCTATGCCGCCATCTCTGTCCACTGTGCTGCCAACTTCAGGAGTTCCCAACAGCTGCGGGTAGCAAATATCACTTCTGGAGTGTACTTGTGAGCGCTTGTTCATCAGGAGCCAGGGACTATCGTCGAAGAGGTAGTGGCTGGCATGTTTGACGGCTCCATATGCCGAGTATGTCCATGGATCACTTATCACTAGCGGATGGAAACCCGGATGGAAAACCACGCCCTCTATTTACAATTTACAGAAAGCAAAGGCAAAGTCAGAGATAACAGATTAAGCAAAGGCGTGGACCGGGTTCCTCTGCATTGCTCCGCAAGGTAATGAGGCGTGTCAGGCCGCCATCAACAGATGTTATCATGGCCAAAATTTGATTGACGAGCAAGAAAGGGAGGAGATTTCACGCCCCGGTCGCTAAAGTTTCAGTAAGTTTAAGGCCTACCGCCGCCTGGATGGAGACCGCTAGGTGACCCTGTGAGCCCTGCAACACCTCCAAGTGGGCGCCGTGGTGGTGGCATGTCAAGTGCGGGGATGGGTAGGCGGGAATCGTCGGATGAGGTCAGTTCCAGCTCGAGGCTCACGGGTCCAATCCCAGTGGAGCCTTGGTCTTTCAGTGGCTGCAACCGCTCCGTACCTTCAACTAAAACATTGTTGCGCCCTCTCTACAGATCTGCTCCCAGGTCGTGACGGCGGTCTGAGCGATCGCATCTGGTCCTCAATTCCTCCTCCTCCTCCTCCTCCCCTGATACATCGTCAGCTCCCATCCTCCTTCTTCGTCGTGACACCCGGCCCTTTTTCTCTGCTCCGTCCGACCATCATGTCTCTATCTGGTATGCGAGGCACCTCGCGTGTTCTCCGAGGCATTGCGAGGCCGACAGCCTTGTCGATCACATCCACGCGAGCGAATTCGTCCATGGCCACAGACAGCCAGCAACAGGTTTGTATAGCACCCAATTGACGACATTGCTTCTTGCTTTTCTGGCTGGATTGAGTTCGCTGACTGAGCCTGTCACTTCTGATAGCTTCTCACAGCCCACCTCAACAAGGCTGACCCCGCCGTCTTCGACATCATCGAAAATGTCCGTTACAACCTATCCCCCACTACGAGGAGGTAGATAGCCTCGGGAAACCAATAATATTGACCATGAGCAGGAGAAAAACCGCCAGAAGCACTTTATCAACTTGATTCCTTCCGAGAACTTCACCTCCCAAGCTGTTCTGGACGCCCTCGGCAGTGTCATGCAGAGTAAGTCTGGCTGGCTGGAAGCTCGATGATGGACTGCATAGGCTGACTATCTGGTAGACAAATACTCAGAAGGATACCCTGGTGCGCGATACTATGGCGGGAATGAGTTCATCGATCAGTCCGAGAGGCTCTGCCAGCAAAGAGCTCTCGAGGCTTTCAGTTTAGACCCGAAGAACTGGGGTGTCAACGTTCAGGGTCAGTCACACCGTCTCTTTGTCCCTTAATCTCAGTTACGACTTGGTCTGCGTTACAAACTTCGCAACTGACACAGTCTCGTAGCTCTCTCCGGGGCTCCGGCCAACCTCTATGTTTATTCTGCCCTGATGAACACCCACGACCGACTAATGGGTTTGGATCTACCCCATGGCGGTCACCTTTCACACGGATACCAGACCCCCACCAAGAAGATCTCGGCCATCTCCAAGTACTTCGAGACCTTCCCCTACCGTTTGGACGAAGCAACTGGCTGTATCGACTACAATAAGCTGGAAGAAGCAGCCCTCCTCTACAGACCCAAGATCATTGTTGCCGGTGCCAGTGCCTACAGCCGATTAATCGACTACCAGCGCATGCGAGAGATTTGCGACAAGGTTGGAGCCTACCTCCTCGCTGATATTGCCCATCTTTCCGGCATGATCGCCGCCAAGGTCCTCCCCGGTCCCTTTGCCCATGCCGATACCGTCACCACGACTAGCCATAAGAGCTTGAGAGGACCCCGAGGTGCCATGATCTTCTTCAGAAAAGGCGTCCGGAGACAGAACCCCAAGACCAAGCAGGATGAGATGTATGATCTCGAGAATCCCATCAACGGCTCCGTCTTTCCCGGTCATCAAGGTGGTCCTCATAACCACACCATCACCGCTCTTGCAGTTGCCTTGAAGCAAGCGCAAAGTCCCGATTTCCACGCATACCAGTCCCAGGTTCTTGCCAACGCCAAGGCCTTTGCGAAGCGATTAAGTGAGCCAAAGGGCAAGGGTGGTCTGGGATACTCTTTAGTTAGCGGTGGTACCGACAACCATCTTGTCCTCGCCGACCTCAAGCCGCAGGGTGTTGACGGCGGCCGTGTCGAGCGTGTTCTTGAACTTGTCGGTGTCGCCGCCAATAAGAACACCGTTCCTGGTGATCGTTCCGCTCTCGTCCCCGGCGGCCTCCGCATGGGTACCCCCGCCATGACAACCCGCGGCTTCAACGAGAACGACTTTGTCCGTGTTGCCGACGTTGTTGACCGAGCCGTGGTCATTGCGGCCCGCATCGACAAGATCGCCCGCAAGGCAGCTGAGGAGAAGGGCGAGAAGAGCCCTGGTCGCCTCAAGTTATTCCTTGAACATCTAGGTAACGGCGAAAGTTATCCGGAGATTGTGCAACTGAGGAGTGAGGTTGAGGATTGGGTCGGCACATATCCTCTACCTTGGGATACATCGCGATAATTTCAGGGTTGAGGGAGTAGGATGTAATTAGCTTACCTGTAAACGTGGGAAACTATGGAAATTGGCCCCGTCTTGGTTCAACCCCTCGGCTTGCTCATATATTTGACCTTCGTACTAGAAATACTCTCAAGTCGCTCTTCAAAACGCCATAATTACGGCTACTTCATCTTTGCAATCCACATCTCTCTTGTCGCCGACTGTAGGGGGAAACACGTCTCGCAAATCAAGTTTGTGGTCAGCTGTCATTCAAGTAACTATTACCATGGTGTGCTAAGTATCCAGAAAGAAAGTAAATCTCATTCGAATGGGTATTCACTCATTTTTCACACCCCCTTATCCAAAACTTTTTTCACAGCCTCCCTCTCTAACACTCTTCCATAGTAACCCTTCAGTCTCTCTAATCTACCCAACACCTCCTCGCCCCCCTCCTCAGCGACCGCGTGCAGCACTGGCCAGACCGTAAAGTCTGGCAGTGTCAGGGTCTCCCCGGCGAGGAATCCATCTTCGATTTCCGCAGCATAGGCATCCCACAATTCCAGTTCTTTGTTCAAGGGTCTAAAGTCTGGTGTTCCGGATTCGTTCTTTTCCAGGGCGCGGTACTTATCAAGAAGAGAAAGACCTTGTTGGAAACGAGTGAACTGCTTCGCCAGTTCGGGACCGGTTCGGGACGTGGAGGCTTTGCTTGCTTGCTTTGCATCGAGGTAAAGCATGATGGCCACGTCGCCCTGCACCACTGATTTAGCAACGTCATTATCGACAAACTTGATAGGGATATCTTCCGCGGCCTTGGATGCTGCTTCGCGGGCTGGGCCCATGCTACCCTTGGCATAGTTTATGCCATGTTCAGCAAGCATGACAATGATACGATTGTTGACCAGGGTATCAGAGGAGGCAAAGAATCGAGGTGCGTTGCTCATATGCAGCACATCGAAGCCCCCGCCGTAGCGGCCAGCCCAGTCAAAGTCCGTAGCGTGATTCTCCGTACCAAACGCCTTGAGCATGGCAATCGCCTCATCAGTCTGGCCATTAACCACAGAACGAGCCTGCTCCCGAGCCTTGCCCTTTGCCCCTTGCCCCCAGATGAGGGTCTCGTCCTTGTTCAGAAAAGTACCGATCTGGCGGAACGTGAGGCTAATGCGGCCACCCTTGTAGGCCAGCTCGGCGGGGGACTTGTCACGGTCTGCACGCTTGTCCTGGCGGATGGCGTGAAGCCATTTCTCATTGGTCTTCAGACCCATGCGGCAGAGACTGTTATGGGGTAGGCGAGCACGTTGGGTTTGACGTTGGGTGTCTGTGGGCCCTTGTTCAGTTCGAGAGGGGTCCTTATCGAGCCTCTTCGTCCTGAGCACCATGGTTCTCTCGGCGCCAAGACTGACGTTGGCGATGTAACTCCCTGGTGCAATGTCCAGCGTCTTATCACTGTGTTCGCTGATGTAGTCATTTCCATCGCGATAGAACTGTATCAAAGCGTGGTTTAGCGTGTGACCAAGATGCTTCTCCGTCTCAGCCTTGATGGCGAGGACCGTTGAAGTAAAGGGGAGTAGGGGAGGAGATTCATCAGATGGATGACGATAAACCGGCATGCTGCCGTCCTCCGCAACGAGGCCCTGAACGGCGACAAGACGTGGCACTTCGCCGCCCTGGTGGGACATGCGTTGCCACTGGATCTCGTCACGGAGTTTATCGAAAATACCATAGGCAAGGTCGGCGGGAAGGACGTTTTCGATCACGTCGGTATCGCCCGCGCCGAGGCCCTTTTGGAGGATGCGGCCTTCTTCGGGCCCATACACCGATTTATTGTCATCCATGTTTGCTTTATCTTCAGTCGGTTCCAGTGGTGTCATTCTTGATGTCGGCGTAGTGGCAGGCAGTTTTTTGTCGTCTTCCTGGTTGTCGGTGATGGATTGCTTGGGTTCTGTGTCTTCCGCCTTCACGGACGCTTCCCCGCTGTCCCTTTTAAGCACCTCCTCGACTTCATCTTCAGCCTTTATGACCCTCACCTCAGGGGTGCCATGGCCGCCACTGGATTCTTCCAGCTTCGATAGTGATGTCGGCGATGGTGCAGCTGGTGCGCTTTGTGAGTCAGGGTGTTCAGCTGGTGCGCTGGCCAGTGTCTTCGACGCCTCTTCCTGGGGCTGAGCCTCCACGGGCTGGGCGCTGCTTGCAGGGCTACTGGTAGGCTCATTAGAAGCTAATCGCAGACCAGCAATATTCTTCACGATTTCTGGCGTCTCACTCTTGCAGCGCGGCTCAGCCTCTGCCGCGACTTTTCGTGGAGGTTCCACACGTTTCGATGGCGGCGGCGGTGGCTTCTGAACCTTGAGCTTGGGTTGCAGCGATTCGACGACTTCTTCGTAGGACGCCACCTCGCAGCCCGTCAGCTCGACGAGGTTCCCAATGGCTTTTGCCTGGCGGGTGTCGCTGCGGAAGCCACAGCAGTCTTCCACGATGGTGATAGCCATGCCGTGGCCTGCTGCGTCGAGGGCGGTGGCATAGACGCCTACGTTGGCGAGGGAGCCGCAGATGAAGACTTCCATGACCATTTTACCGCGAAGCATACGTAAAAGTTGGTTTGAATTAAAGGCCGAATAATGAGTCTTTGTGAGTATCATGTCACTCTTCTTGGAGGCATCTTTGATGGCCTGTGCCATGAGACTCCCCTCCGAGTCGGGCTTAACACAAGTCGGCTCCTCATGGCTCAAGAAAGCTTCCACATCTGGAGGCCCGTCGCCAAGATCAACGGAGACTCTTCGTCGACCCCGAGATGACGGCCGGAGAGTTGGGATACTGTCGGAGGCGACGATTTGCTCCGAGTCGACAGGTTGGACTCGGTCAAATCGGGACTGGACCCAGACGACATCGCCGACAGTACGGAAGATGTTGGCGAGCTCGATAGTCCGATCGACAAATCCTTCCGGTTCGGTGACAGGGAGCGCCCCAGAGGATGAGAGGAAATCGTTTTGAAAGTCGACACCAATTAGGGCTTTGCGGGTGGTGAGCTGGGGCAGAGCGGCTTGGTCGAAGGGAAACATGATGGAGGGAGGAGGGTTGGGGCGTGTGCAGCAGATATCGCGGACGGCCTCGGGCAGGGTTTAGAAGGAGAAAGCAAGAGGAGAGACCATTATCGAGTGCGAAAATGGGAGCAGGTCAATGGATGATGCTTCAAGGTCGAGGAGTGACTACAATAGTTGACGCGGTTGAGTTCAAACACATCTTATGATGGGGAAGAATGGGAAGGATGAAGATGGATAATAGTCGACGCTGCGGCGGCCAAGATCCCCTGTATCAACACGGCACCGGATGATAAAGATGCAACAAAGGATGATCTCTCTGACGCCAAAGAACAAGCCAGATTAAGACCGACCAAGGGGAAATTTGAGGCGCAGAATATACGAGACAAGAAGCAAGTTCTGCTGTCTACCTATGAAGCGGGGGAACAAAAAGCTTCATCTACAGCCCCAGGGCACAATTTAGCGGGTGGGGTGCCCCCAGGGCATTTACCGGCTATGGCTGAGCGATTGATATCGATGTTCCGCGCGTTACATATCCTCTTAAGCGCCGAAGTACAAGAATTGGCCGGTATGGACGAGATGAAATGTATGAAAACGGCCCAGTTACCTAATTTTGGGTTTCGTGGAATTTCCCGTGTTTGAATTGCGACCAACAGAGACCGGGGGGGGGATATTCAAATCGGGACATCCCAGAAGAGATGAATAGGCTACGCTCCTTGAATTATCAAATTACCTACTCTGCAATGCTGCCTACGTAAAGCCAGGTATAGGCTCCTTGGGCGGGCAAGGTACCGACATGCACCGTCTATTGCGTCTCCGTCAGCATTCCGATATGTCACGTCCTGTCAAATGTCAAGGGCAAGGACAGGGTTCATCGCTATACTTATCCAACCAGGTAATTATTGGCCTCCTCTCGCCCCAGAGTTGTTGGTCTACCGGCATTTGGCGGAAACCCTCCGACCTCCGCGAGAACCGACAGTCCTCAATTTACAGGGCGGACAGCGCGCCGTCTGAAACTCCCCGCCAATTATCTCGATCAAGCATTTAAAATTTGGAATTGCAACGAGTGGAATGGGAGAGAATCACCTTCTGGGGATCGAATTTCTACGGGAAATAACCGCGACCAAGTCCCTTCACAAATGAAGCTCTCATGCCAAGACGTAGGTAGTGACGGGCCTAAGTTTTGATGGCTTAAGGGAGGCTAGCTTTTCGGCTGCCGTACAGGGCAGACCCAGAGTTTCAAGCCCAGAAGGGGATTCGCCGAAGTAAAATCGTGAGCCCGGTCAGTGAACGCAGTACGAAGCAGATCAATGCCAAACACGTCTAATCTCTAATTTCTCACTTGACACACAATTCCGTCGCGATGGAAGAGATCCAACACTCACATAATCGTGACTAAGGCAAGACAGGCAGCACTGCGTAGTAGTTCGTTAGGTGGTGGCTCAAGCTAGTGGCTGTCAGCAAATGAATGTTCGGGTGCCGAAGTTTTCCCAGCACCTTTGAAAGGCCCAAGCACGTCGCGAATACCACCAAACCTTGGGCGTCGGGGAGAGCAAACGAATCCTCGAACATCCAATAGCACCGTTTCAACGACCAGCCGCCTTCAAGTAGCGCTGCTATAGAACCGCGTTCATCAAGGGCTACCTCTATCGTTTGTCTTTTTCTCGCGCACTTGCTTTGTAATTTTTGCGCTCTCTCGTCCTCATCTCGCTACATCTTTGACCAAATCCAACATGATGTCTCCAAAACGAAGCCTCTCACCATCTGAACAAGACCTGCCCGGCTCAAAGCGCGCACGAATAGATGACGAAGATACAAATATAGTCAACGGCAGGGATGAGAAGGAGTCGCGGGCGATCAAATCATCCTTTCCAACGCCACACTTTCAAGCCAGAGCTGGTCTGCAACGATCAATAGCGATGGTTCTGAAGCACGATGGATTCGAAGCTGCCAGCCCTGAGGCTATGGAGAGCTTTACTGAGATGGTAGAAACTTGTCAGTCAGCTATCGCCCATGTGTCTCCTCTCGCTCACTGACCGCTGGATTAGATATGGAATCGATGATCAACGAGACCAAGATGTTTGCGCTCTCCTCGCGTCGCGAACACCCCGTCCCGACAGATTTTGAGCATATGTTGCGACACCACAACTTACCGATATCCTCCCTCAAGCCGCACCTCAGGAGCCCTATACCAAAACGAAAGGTCGTTCCGGAATACGTTGACGTACTTGCTGAAGATGAAGATGCCTGCACGACGTTACCACTTCTGGGTGAAGAATTGAGTGGTCAGCCCGACAAAGACGAGAAAAACTATATCCCGTCTTCCTTCCCCGACTTCCCTAGCAAACACACATACAAGTTTACGCCTCAAGGGGACACCAGCATGCGAGATTCTAAGAAAATACGCGAAGAGGCTGCAAGAACGGCGCAACAGGGTGAAGATGCTCTCCGGAGACTAGTACGCGCTTCCAAGATGCGGAAACAGAAAGAGGTCAAGTCGTTGGTCGAACGCGACGCCAACGGCAAGGAGAGGTTTCGACTCTGGGAGCTGACCATGAAACGCTTCATGACGACGGATGGCAGCGGAGAGCATACGGATGCTGTTGAGATTTCGGATCACAGCATGATTGTCAACGGGGAAGCGATGTTTGCTCGCAAGGAGGTGCCGCGCTTCGGAAAGAGAGCTGCAGCGTTGCTGGGCAAGAAGACGATCTGAGATGGACGCAGCACCATCATCTTGCAGAGGAAAATGAATCTGCCCAACATGGATGCCACCTGACGCTGGAAGAAATGAAGCCGGCAACGGAAGACCTGATACACCAACGAATTTCCCGGACTTGACCTGCTCATTGGAGATTTTGAAAGGTTCCGCAACCAAAAATTGAAGACAGCATATGATACCCACGATACATACATTGGCACCTTAATTGGGATGGAGCATGGAGTTATGGCGGCAGCATCCTAGACTCTCGTCGTTTCAGTCTTCTGGCTAAGTTGGGACCTAATAGAAGGAATAGAGGCAAATGAACTAGATTTTCCGCAAGCACTGGACTTTCCAAGTCTCGTATCTGGGCTGACCTCGTCATCATAGCACATTATCGCTTCCTGCTGGACTTCAATGACCCACCTCAGCCTCGGCGGTGTGTGGCGCAGCTGGCCCCGCGCAAGGCTGACGTATTCCGGAACAATCAGTGCTAGCGGTACGTAGCGAAGCGGAACCCAGACGTGCGGCCCTAATTTTTAACCCACACAAAAAATCCCAATTTCTACCGGGCGAAGCTTCAAGATCCGTCTCGGCCTAGGTTTTGCAGAGCAGCCTTTGATTTTTTCCTTCTCCCCACGCACCTTGATCCTCTGCATCACCTCGTCACCGTTGCAATGGCCGAACAATTGATCCTCAAGGGCACTCTCGAGGGCCACGTACGTCGAAGTCTTATCCGATCTTATCACATCGCTGTCGTCTCGGCTTCGTTGAAGGTCGCTTGGTTTCACGAGCATCAGAAGGCTAACGTTCATTGCAGAATGGCTGGGTCACCAGCTTGGCCACCTCGATGGAGAAGTATGTCTCCGACCGCGATGCGCAACCCTGTCGTTCGATCAAACCACGTACTAACTGAGAATGCTTCAGCCCCAACATGCTCCTGTCCGGATCTCGAGACAAGACCCTCATCATCTGGAACCTTACCCGCGAAGAGTCCCAGTACGGTTACCCCAAGCGATCGCTGAAGGGTCACTCCCACATCGTCTCCGACTGTGTACGTTTCTTGAGCGCCTATACCAAGGAAGAGGGCGAGGGCTGATTTTAGTGGGATTTAGGTCATCTCCTCCGATGGTGCCTACGCTCTGTCTGCTTCTTGGGACAAGACCCTCCGTCTCTGGGAGCTTGCTACCGGCACCACCACCCGACGATTCGTTGGCCACACCAACGATGTTCTCTCCGTCTCCTTCTCGGCCGACAACCGACAGATCGTCTCTGGTTCTCGCGACCGAACAATTAAGCTGTGGAACACCCTCGGTGACTGCAAGTACACCATCTCCGAGAAGGGCCACACCGAGTGGGTTTCCTGCGTCCGATTCAGCCCCAACCCTCAGAACCCCGTCATTGTCTCCTCCGGCTGGGACAAGCTCGTCAAGGTACGTCAGAGTCAACAAACAATGATAAATCCATGGCGGTTTTGCATGATGTTTGCAACCCAAGTATTTGCTACTTCAGAGCCTGTTCGGCAGGCCATGAGACCACTATTCACCTATTGCCCTGATTGAAACCCCTTAACATTGAATTTGATTTTTTTTCTTGCCGTTGAGACTCAAAATTGCCTGGTTTTGAATCTGACAAGTATGAAATAGGTTTGGGAGCTTTCCACCTGCAAGTTGCAGACTGACCACATCGGCCACACCGGCTACATCAACACCGTCACCATCTCCCCCGACGGCTCCCTCTGCGCTTCCGGTGGTAAGGACGGTACCACCATGCTCTGGGACCTCAACGAGTCCAAGCACCTCTACTCCCTTAACGCCAACGACGAGATCCACGCCCTTGTCTTCTCCCCCAACCGATACTGGCTTTGCGCTGCTACTGCCAGCAGCATTATCATCTTCGACCTCGAGAAGAAGAGCAAGGTTGACGAGCTCAAGCCCGAGTTCACCGCTGTCGGCAAGAAGAGCCGAGAGCCCGAGTGTGTCTCCCTGGCCTGGTCCGCTGATGGCCAGACTCTGTTCGCTGGTTACACCGACAACCTCATCCGTGCTTGGGGTGTTATGTCGAGGGCATAAACGGCTCTCTGCTTAAAAAAAAACGGACCGGGCTGGAGGATGAAGGGCGAGCGGAAGATAGGTAGATCATTGGTGGGGCGTCAAATGGCTGGCTTCCTCGTTTGGTCTTTATTGATGCAAAGGAAGGGAGGGACAAATGAAATCTGACGAGGGCATGACGCATTTGCTGGCTATAGGTAGCCCCTGAAAAGGCACTTGGGCATCATCCTTTTGTTCTCCAATAAAGAAACTCGAGACCTAAAACTGAAACTGACGTCCCTTTCGGTGCTACATGCTCTAAAAGTGTAACTAATCGACTCATGAGTGGGCGTGATGCAAACATTGAGCCGCGACACCACCCAAGGCTATTCTATAATGCCATTGCCAGAAAATGCGGTATAGGGTAATAGTACCTACCGTATGTATCTTAATCATTGTCCTGTCGTTAAAGGGTCCAAGCATTACCTGTCCTAGAATTAACAGTCGAGGAGATGGCAAGTCGAAGTGCATAGCAGAGCTTCGCAGAGCGGCGAGACTACCTATTGAATTTCTAGAGTGAATGTGTTGAATCACTATTGATAATTTAATTTGTTCAGGAGGGCAACCGATATGACTGCTCGCCCAGGCTGGACATCATCTTCATAATTAACCCAAGCCGAAACCATCGAGTGCACTTGGTTTATATGAACCATTCGTATAATACTGGTCTAGTATGACGCCTTCCTCCTCAGAGAACCGCGCTCCGTCAATATAATACACACTTTGTCTCCGTTGCATTCCACCCTGTGCTTGCATACTCGCTTTTAGTAGATAGCAACGCAAAATCCGGATTCAATTCCTTGATAGAACCCCTCAAAACTTCTTGGCCCTTGTAGTTGAGCGAAATTGCTGTCAAGTGTAAACTGCTAGCTCTTTCTAATCCATTGAATCCTTTACATGAAAGGTGGTAGTGAGAAGGGATATCCTCCGTTCTTGATACGGAAGACGCTCAGAAGGAAGCTGTAGACAAGGAACAGAATGCCTCCCCAAGCAATCACAGCCACTTGCTGAGACTTAGCGTTTGCAATTCGCGGAACCTTTACAGCCAACGAAATGGCGCAGAAGGACAAGACGCCGTCTGTTGAAGTTAGCAAAACCCATCAGGTATTTAACATGTGGGACTTACACAAGGCTGCCACAATTTGCGTCTCCAACCCGAGCTGGCTCTGGAAGCCACTGGCAAAGTAGGTGACGCCGCCCCGTCCGTCGCCAGTCACGTAGGGAACCCTACGAATGTGATTGAACATGTGGCCGCTCGTGAAGAGAAGGATGGAGATCAGGCTAACAGAGGCCCAAATGTTTCGGTTCTGTACAATAGGCAAGACGTATGGGGAGGCGGTCACGAGAGCAGTACCGAGGCCCAAGATGATAGTAATGGTGGAGATCCATCGCATCCAGTTGATCGGTCGCTTGACGGCCGGAGCAGGTCGGCCGGGAAGGTGTCGTGCGAGCCATGTTTGCACCAGCTCAGCGCTTGAGGGCCTGATACTGCTGGTTAGAGTTCTGTGATTTCAAGGATTTGCCGAGACTGACCCGCTAGTAAAATCATATCGAAGAGGTTCAGCCAGTGCCACACCATGAGGACCCTCAGTGGGAGGGAATAAGAGAAGCACAGGGGCGGTTTGGAGCCCGAGCTGAAGATGTCAGTACCTGCTTGTATCCAGACATACATGGCTCAAGTAGACCATGCACATACCGACAAAAAGACTTCTCGGCCTTCAGCGAAATCTAAAGTTCCGAAGAGTAACCTTGACTCGGCCTTCTTATCACCCTTCGTCCAGCTCTTACCCACGAGCTCCCATTCCGGCTGGAATTCGCGGCAGAGTTGGCATCCAAATCTTGACTCCAATGCAGTCAGGAGAACTGCGATACTATAGTCTCGTGGCGCAGCGGTCAGCTCTTTGTATGAAGCGTCAGCGAGCTTCAATGTCGAGACACTCTGGGCCTTTGCATGATATTGCTTGAACCGATCGCCCGGGGTCTTCTTGGCTGCCGCAACTCCCGAAGTGAGCAAGAGGAGAGAAAAGAGAGACGAGAAGAGACGCATCGTGAAAGTCTGCACGAGCTGTATTTGGGAAGTCGAAGAAATTGGCCAATTGGCCTTTGGAAATATCGCGATAGAGTTACAGTATGCTCCTCGAAGCTTAGTGGAGCTGTGCCATGAAGCTGAGGTGGCCTCTGAATCTGGAAAGCGCCAAATTACCTAAGCTAGCGTTACATACCTGAACCTCAAGCATCACGTGAAAGCGGGATGTGTAGCGAGGTGACTGGCGCTAACCTAATTTAGCAGCTTGTTTACTTGCAGCCAAAACACACCCCAGGTTTTTGCTTCTTATCCCACCTCGCCAACCTATATGTGCGTCACATCAACATCCACAAAGCTTGGATAAAGGCATTTTGAACTATCTATCAAGGGCGCGATATTTTATATCGTTTGTTAATCCTTGTGCTCTGGCTAAACCATATTGCCTATCACTGCTCAACCGTATCAACAAAACATGGCCATCAACTCAGATGAGGTAAGGACAACCATCGAAGAATCCCATTACCACTTCCTCGGGCTCCCGGCTAATAGATTTCGCGCAGCGCATGGTTCGAATAAATGACCTAGAAATGAAACACCAAAGCAACATTCATCGGATGGATCTGGTCGACAAAGATGAGGAGGCTCGCCGTCTCAAACTACGCGTCCTGGCCATGCGCGACGACAACGCCTTGCTCAAAGACAAAGTGACCTCGAAAGAATCGCAATACAAAATCCTGCAGAGGCAAAGTGATAATGTTCGCATCGAGCTGGAGGAAGCCAAACAGAACACCAAGCAACAAGATGTGAAGCTGCAGAAGCAAGCCAAGGAGCTGGTTAACCTCAAAGTATGGACGAGAACAACGCGTCCAGTGCGAATACACTAACGGAGACTAGGCGGAGCTCGAGTCGCTGAATGGATCCATGCAAGACTCAAGTAAAACACTCCAAGAAAAGTTTGCCCTCACGAGGGAGCTAGAACGCCTTCGACCCGAGATGGAGCACCTCAAATCGCAACTCGCCAACCACCAATCTGTCGTCGCCGAGAAGCTTGATCTGCAGCGCCAATTGAACTCAGCGGAGGTAGAGTTGGAGAACGAGAAACGATCGAAGGAGAAGCAGCGCAGCAAGAAGAAGACGGAGGACACAGCGAGTGACGAATGGAAGTCGAAATTCGAGGCTGCGGAGAAGAAACACGCTTCCGAGAGAAAAGAGTGGGAAAAGGCCAAAAAGGAGCACGCCACTAAGCTACGAGAGTTCCAAGACGAGAACGAGAGGCTGGTCGACCGGGTTTCAACCATGAAGTCGAAGCTTAAGAACACGCAAGCAGAGTTGAAAGCCGCCCAGGCCGAGCTTGAGACATGCCGATCAGAGCTTGTGGCTGCAAAGAAAGCACCGAAGGTCTCGAAAGTGACGGGAGAGAAGATCAAGAAGGTAACCGTCAAGGATCAACCAGCTCGGAAGCGACGTGCGAACGAGATGACTCTGGAAGATATCACTATCGGCACTCCTGGGCCTAACGAGGCTATGAAGCGGCCGCTCAAGAAGCGTGGAGCTGAGCTTGCGCTGGTTGGCGAAAAGTCTACGTTCTCCATTACCCCCTTCCTCAATCGAACAAAGAACCTTTCCGACGACTCCATCGACGAAGCATCTCCGATAGGGAAGGCACCGTTAGCCTCAGCGCCGATTATCGAGGAACTAGAAGATGAGTCAATCGTAGCGATTGCTGCGCCTCCGGCTGCTGAAGCTGCTCCGGTGGAGGTCAAGAAGCCAGCAGCGAAAACTCAGAAGTCTCGAGGCAGACCAAAAGCCAAGGCACTTGCTGACGCACCAATCTCCAAAAATAACATGCCGGCCCGCTCGGCAGATAAGACAGAGACGATCCACCTCGGTTCGAAGCTTGAAATGGTGACCGAAGAGCTTGAGGGATCAGAGCAGGAAAATGCGCCTGTGCTCAGACTGAAGAAAGGGATGGAGCTCAAGCCCAGGGCAATTGAAGCCCGCATTACTGCAAACACGAGCATTCTTGACGCGGACGGAAAGAAGAAGAAACGTAAGCTTATAGGAGGTGCTACCAAGACTCTGTTCGATGATGAGGACGGCGAGGTCGCTCAGCGACCTCCAAATCTAGCGCTCGGTGCTACTAAGAGACTCAAGGCAAACCTAGGAGGAGCTTCGAATGCGTTTGCCGGCAAGACGTTTTCACCACTCAAGAGAGATCGAAGGGGTGTGAATGCGAGTTTCTTGGCGTGAGCTTGAATGCGAAGGGGATTGGACTTGTTCATGATGGAAGAGTTTATGGGGCATGCATCAGCGGCGTTTGGGGCTGGAAACCTGGAGCACTATGGATATTGGATTGGGATTATATAATTGAATGAATTGGATCAGGAACTTGATTCTCTGAATGCTAAATCTCATCTTGGATGTGCTGCTGCTGTTGACATGGAGTGAAAGTTGAATCCACCTTATATAAGCATTTATGCAAGGTACCAAACCCCCAGAGATCAGGGGCTAGTCTAAATCAAGACTTGCGAGCTCAAGCTCTTGGCCTTTATCAATCTCGAACTTTCACTCAGTTTATATTACAGGCTCAATGTCGCCATGACGGCCTCAAACATCGTCTTCTCCTTCATTGTTTCGTAATTCATAGCTCTTGATATCGTTTAACATCTTTGTTTGTCATAATGAATTCCATCCCCGTTCCACGCCTTCCCCGTACTTCCTTACCTACACTCACCCGCTCAGCAGCCTCGGCATCATCGCGATGGAAGCAAAGACAGGGCAAAGATGCGTACGCTAGAGACGCGAAAGTTCAGGGGCTGAAGAGCCGAGCAGCTTTCAAACTGTTGGAGGTCTGTTGGAGAAGCATTATCTCCAGGACAATTCTGACGTGGTCGCGTAGATGGATGCAAAGTATAGACTGTTTAAGTCTGGTCAGACGGTAGTCGACCTGGTGAGTTTTGGAATACCCGACCGAAATAAGCAGAGTGAGATGAAGAAATCGGGCTCACGATGGTAGGGTTATGCTCCGGGAAGTTGGTCGCAAGTATGCCACTCTCTCATCCCCTCTCTACCAGCATCTCACAAGCTATCCAGGTTGCCGTCGAACGTACTCGTCCTCACGGACGCGTTATTGGTATAGATCTCATCCCCGCGCAACCACCCCGGGGCGTAGCAACCTTTCAAGGCGATTTTCTCTCACCAGCTGTCCATTCGATGGTAAAGAATTTCATCACGGAGTCACATAAGCGCAAACCTCCTCCGTCGTCTACGCCGGAGGACGAAGATGTCGAGGACGAGATTCAGAAGCCGAGCTACATCGACATGGAACGGCATGCAAGTGAAGAGTCTGGAGAGGGAGAGAGGGAAGTGAAAAAGAGCGGGGATGCAGCAAAGGGGAGACTCGTGGATGTAAGGGAGCCCTGTTTAGCGGGATGAAGTGGTACACATATATGCTAATGCTTGATAGGTGGTCTTGAGTGACATGTCAGCACCCTGGGAGCAAACAACCGGCTTCTACGTGAACACTCTGAGTAATCCCTATCATAGGCTAATGAACACATCCGGAAACGCATTTCGGGATCACGCAGGAAGTATGGTACGCCTACCACTCTCCGTCTTCATACCTTGGTTCGTGGCTAGGCATTGATATACTGAGACAGCGATTAGGATCTATGCGCCGCAGCGCTACAGTTCGCAAGCGATACCCTCAAGAGCGGTGGACATTTTGTGTGCAAGTTTTATCAGGGGGCAGAGGACAAGGCTCTGGAAAAACAGTTGAAGAGCATGTTTGCCAAGGTGTTTAGGGAAAAGCCTGATTCTTCAAGGAAGGTGAGTCGCCCGTTGGGTTCTGAAAACGGTGCTTGGGATCTGGAGGCTAATTGTTTGGATAGGAGAGTCGAGAAGCATATTTTGTAGCATTACGGAGAAAAGGCAGCGCAAGTTTGGAATCAAGGGAGCCATAATCATAGTAGAGTAGACTAGGCCACGGTGGAGCATGGCAGACACACGTTCATCTTGACGGCAGCAATGTGCGAGAATTTCATTGTAGAATTTTGTGATATCCCTAACCACGCCAATTCCATGCAAGACCCATTTGCAAGCCGAAAGTCGGCAACCCTTGCCTCATAAACTGGCCCCAACTCCGTGAAAGGCCAATAATTTTCACCATCGTCCCGCTTAGACCTTGAAACCGCGCGAGCGTCTGCGACCACGAGCCTTCTCGAACTTGCGGCCCTTGGACTCGATGTAGGGCTTCTGTTATGGGTGTTAGAGACTGGCAACTGTGTGAGCAAGCGGCAATTCCTACCTTGTGCTTGTGAGGACCGAAGCCGAAGTGCTTGACGGCTTCACGGGCGTTCTTGGGACCACGGAGGATCAGGGTATTGCTTCCGGTGGGGGCACGGAGAGCAAGCTGGTCCAGAGTGATGGCCTCACCACCGGCAGCGACAATGCGGGCACGGGCAGTGGCGGTGAATCGCAGGGCGGCGATGGTGACCTTGGGGAACTCGAGGAGTCGGTTGTCGTCGGTGACAGTGCCAACGATGACGACGGTTCGCTTCTCACCCTCCTTGTTGACGTTGGCAACAATGCGGGACAGAGAGACCGGGGGTCGGTTAATCTTGGACATAAAGAGACGACGAAGGACGACCTTGTTGAAGGAAGCGTCGGTTCGGCCTAGGGAGGAGAAATTTGCACGTTAGTTTTCCATCTTGCGTCAACAGTTCCGAGTCCCTCGGACGGGGGCAGGAGACGTACGAGCCAAGAAGCGGTAGAGCTTCACCAAGAGCCTGAGGTAGACATTGTCGCTCTTGGGGGCAGTGCGGTGAGTGCCCTTGACGTGGTGGCGGTCGAGATCGATACCTATAGGGTGAAGCCATCGTCAGCCATATGGTTCAAGCATGCTCAAAATGGGCAACTCTGTCTCTCTGCGCGAACGCATCGAAATGGTGCCTTTGGTCGCAGAGAGAAGGAGAACCAATTCTCGAGAGAATTCGCTCTTCCTTTCAATCCACTCGCATACAGAGGGCCGAGTTGTCCAAAAGCTTCACGTACCCATGGCGGCGGTTGGCGACAGTGCAGTTGTCGACGGGTTTGCTGGGTGTGTGTTGCGACGAACCTTCAAAGCTCCCGTTGGAAATTTCGAGAGGGCTTTGCCTGGAGTGGGACGCTGGCCGCTGGCGAGTGCGGGCAATTTCAGGGCGGTCTCGCACGGCAGTTAGGGCAAAGTTAAGTGACTCAGCAAGGTGTGCCAAGTAAGCAGTGTCGGTCTGTGCTTCTACACCGAGCTCGCCGTGAAGCCCCGCCCAGGCTCGTCATAAAGCGGCTCAGTTGAGACATACATGAACTGCCTTGCATATCACAGGAGGTTATCGCCTATTCTGGCTTGCAGCATAGACTGTGCATATACATACATCGCTTTCGTCTAGTTTGTTATTCAAAAGCCCCATCAAACTCGCGCCAAGCCTTGATATGTCTTCTTGACGATATTCTCAAGTCCTCGTTTTCAGCCTTCAAGACCCAAGTCTAGACAGATCTAATCTCCATCTGTTCTTCACCGTATTCTTTTTGGTGGTAGCCAACCGTGTCTTATCCGTGTAATACCCAAGTAATGTCATCATCTCACACAAACTCATACAATACTTCACAGTTGCTGTGGCAGAGCGTCTGGTCGAAGGTTGATCAGGAAATCGCGCGTCATTTCGAAGCTTAGCCAACTTGACGCCATGCTAGGCGCCACCTTGAGAAGGTTAGGGACGATGCCTTTGTAGAGCCCTTTTATTCCTTCTTGCATAACAATGACTCGAATGGCATCGCCGATGCCCTTGTACTGGTAGCCCATGCCGGACATGGTGTTAATCTGAAACCTGCGTCTTAACACATCACTAGGCATATCGTTAGCGCGAATCAAGATAGCACACCAAAAGCGACTCACAAGGGGTAGGTGAAAGTCTGGGCTACAGCTCCTGAGATGGCGCCTGCAAGCAGCTTTCGTCCGGCGCCAGGGTTCTGCTCGCCTTCTCGAGTCAAGTACTTTCGAACAGACTCGTACACCATGAAGTTGAGACCGACCTAAGTCATATTAGCGACATCCTCGGCAACAAGAGCAGGGGGGAGGGAACACGTACATAAGGCGCCACACCCGCGACGGTAGGAATAATGCCTCGATATAATGCCAGCACGCCACCCTCAGTCTTGTACATAGTCGCCAAAGTCGCCCACATTCCAGGGAGGTGTTTTGGTTTACTTCCAAGCTCGGCGAAACTGGCCGACTGAATAGATAATCTGGTTCGCACAATATCGAGAGGGTATGTGAGGAAAACCGAAGTGATGCCTGCGATACCACCACAGATTAAACGAGTGAAGGGTGCCAGATCAGCACCAGGGTACGCCTCGAAGATATTCTGCAAAGCAAGTCAGCCCATGCCTGCCAATGTGTTTGTGATCCGAGCAATGCACAGCACCTTTTTATAGAAATTGTAGCTGCTGAATTGGACAGCAGAATAGGGAACAATGCGAATGCAGTTGGTTCCGTTGCCAGCCATGAAGCCTCTCCATCCTTCTTCCTTCCACATCTTGGCCAGGGCCTGTCCTACGGAAAGTTTATAGGCATTTCGTCCAACACTCTGAACTTGCATGAGAATCTTTAGACGCTCGAGGGGGGACACGACCGTTCGGGAAACAGCACCAGCCACGCCGCCGGCGCAAAAGGCCGCGACGGTGGGTTCCGAGAAGGTGTCTCGGAGCTGCAGCTGGCGACTTTGCGCCACCGTAGGCTGAGGAGCAACCAGGTCTGGCTCCGTCTATATATAGGATCAGCTTCGGCGCCAGGCTCGGGGGGGAAGGAGAAACCCAGAGGGGGCAGATGCGAATGACGACGAGGATCAACATACGGCAGCCATGGTGAGGAGCGGTGCTACCACGCAGGGTACGGTGGCTCGATTGGTTTTGAACAGGCCTTCTGTCTCAATGCAATGAGTCTGAATCCTGGCTGGTTGCGAACTCGTAGCATCTATCGCGGCGGGCAGGGTCGCTATCGTCGGGATAGTTCGAGGGGCGAAATGGAGGCGTCTTCTCTTGCTCTAATAAAAAAATTGGAAAACAGAGATAATAAATCCCAGCGGGTCGCTTTATAGGTTCCTAACGAGTGGTTATGAGTTCGAGGAAGAAGCTGACATGTCGGGTCGAAGTAACAGGACGTCTATCGGAAACCATCGGTGGCGGGGCCGGGAT
The DNA here is from genome assembly GCA_024112705.1 of Microcera coccophila. Lineage (NCBI taxonomy): Eukaryota > Fungi > Ascomycota > Sordariomycetes > Hypocreales > Nectriaceae > Microcera > Microcera coccophila. Next base: position 21,297 of record JAMYIC010000944.1, read on the forward strand.
GCGTATGTCGAATACCCGGAAACTCGAGGCCTGCTGCGCGAATAGGATAACGGGTTATGGATCGATTGGGCTCTATCGACGACGGCTGTCGCCTTTATTATCGGTCGCGAGAGTGTTCTAGGTAGTGGCGTCTCGACAACGACTGTCTCCGGTGGACAAAAGGCGGGAGCTGAGCTGGTGCTGGGCAAGACGGGGGGGGGGGGCGCGTGGACGATGGACCTGTGGACCAAAGAGCTATGCGGATGACTTCGGGGCGCGCGCGTGCTATTCCCTCGGTGATTTCGTTCGTGTGGGGTTTGGCCAAGGTATCGAGGAATTGCGCGTCAGTGTCGAGAGGAACAGCAGGTGACAGAAATGTCGAAATCAATTGATGCGCTCGCGAGACCAAGTAAACATTATGATCCCCTGAGGCGCAAAGGTGAAAGGGGAATCTGGCCTGACTTGACTCGATCGACTTTGGATGGACAGACGGACCATGATCAAGTTTAAGAAGTGAGAACCAGTCAGACGGAAAAGGTTCCAGATTGCCAAGCCATTTTTGCTCGATGTGGTTAGATCCGGGAATCGGAAACGCTAGGTGAGTCTAGGGTAGCTGCGCAAGGCTGAATCTTCTTTCTTTCATCTCACCAGGGGCAGCAAAGCTTAATTCCTCAATGTAAATCGCATCTCGATCTCACAGCTCAATGGTCACATCTCGTGTCATCAAGGGACCTCTACTTGAAACCGCGCAATCTACGAGAAGCCCCTGCTTGAGTACCGATATCCCCTCACACTGAGCCAATGCTCGAGGACGCATTTGACGGACGACTACACGTCTTCGTCACTCGCCGCATCTGGCTGGCCATGCTACCCCGACCATCACATCACCACGTCACCCGCAGCTTTTTCCCTCTGTCACTCGCAGGAGTCTCCATGAACCCTGCCGAGCCCACACCGTCGGGAATGAATCATAACGTTACTGAAATCAAAAAAATCCTATTGGGTTGTTTTACAGTCAACAGTCTAAACTACCTGTAGAATACTTCCCTATAAACACATCCCACCAGTAAACCCACGATTTTGTGAAAAAGACGCTGCGACCCAAGCCCACTCACTGCCTGTCAGAGTCTTTCTACGCAGTCATAAACAGGTTTGGTAGATCAAATCAATCCCCGAACGGTTCACATGCCATGTGATAGGACAATAGCCCCATCCAGCTAAAAAAAAAATACGAAACTTTTTCTTATGGTATACACGCGGCTTCACGACCGCGTTCTGATCCGAAGTGGTCAAGGCAAGTTCTACTCAGCGACGTCCAAGTCATCATGAGCAGGAGGGCTGTCCTGGGCTGTGGATCTGAATTAGCTTGACGGATTGCTTGTGGCATTAAGATACATACCCTTTCGTTCATCACCATTGGTACCGTTCTCCCGACGGTCACGGTCGTCGCGATCGTCCTTGGAGTCACGCTCACGGTCACTACAAGAAGCGGATCAACACCAGAAATTGGACCAAAGTTAACGCCAAAACCTACCGATGATCAGGGCTGCGAGAACGGTCGCGGTCACGACGGCCATCACGGTCATAGTCGCGATCACGGTCTCGGCGCCCCTCGTCCTTGCGAGGCGAGTAGTCGCGAGTGCTACGACGAGGAGAAGGAGAACGACCGCGGCGAGGAGACCGAGGGCCACGACGCTCACGATCACGGTCACGACCAGACTCGAAGCGCCATGACGCACTGGGAGGAGTACGAGCCCACTGTATATGGTTAGTCAATTCGTCTCTGGGCAACAACAGTTTTTGAAGTCATCATACCTCAATCTTCAGGATGTCATCACGACCGATGCGCTTGTTATGCATCTCATGGTAGGCATCGTCCGCATCACGTCGGTCCTCGTACTCGACGAAGGCGAAGCTGGGGAACAAGTATGTCAGCGTTGAGATAACCAAGTTGAGGTGGATGGCCACGTACAGACGGCTGGAAGTTGACCTGGGGGCAGGAATGTCGCAACGGACGAGACGCCCATAACTAAAATAGGGTTGTCAGTATATGAGAATCGCAGCATACCCAACGAGACGTCGACCGTCCTTTCAAATACGATGATGCGTGAGCACTCGCGCGCCGACTTTGCAAGCTAGATGTTGACTCGAACCGATCGAGTAAACTTCATCGACGGATGGAATAAGGAAATGGGCAAAAGAAGAAAAACAAGGCTGAGAGAGAGGAGGACGCGGGCGACAAGGACGAGGACGGCGACGAGGATGGGCGAAGGCGTTAGAGCCTTTAAGGGAAGCCGAGATCTCTGCAGGAGGGTCTCGCGCCGGAGGCGCTACCGAACCGTGGACGAGGAGGACGAGGGCGGAGGACGTTGGGCGTGGGCGTGAGCGAAGTTGACATACCGTTCGAACTCGTAGGCGAGGTCGCGAGCGCGGGTTCCGTGGCTGAAGCCGGTCACGTAGAGTGTGTTACCACCACGAGACATGGTGAGGATGCCGCCGTCTCCTGTGCGGAACCTAGATTGATGATGAGAAAACGAGGAACCAATGGAAGCAGTTCCAGAAACGCCGGGGAGAGAAGAGTATATTGATGGAGCAGTAGTGGGTGGAAATGGTAAAGGTCGGGATCCAGAAGAGACGAGGTCACGAGTTTGGCTGGGGGAAAGTTTTGACAATGAACCCGGTTGCTGACATAATACTCCGACCGCCCTGGCCACGTCCATTTCAGGAATCAGGAGACGGCTCACACCCATGCAACAGCAGAGGAGGTCTGTACCACTGTCGGCTATTTCATTGTGAATGTGGCATTGGGTTCCCCGTGAATGGTGTTTCATCACTGAAAGGATCCCTGTATTGATGCGCCGAGCCTGAGGCGCCGGGTCTCTCTCGATAGCTCTTCAAATGGTGCCTTTGTTTTGTTTGTTTCGTGCTCGAGTCTACGATAAGACGCTAAGGTGTTATGACGTACTGCGTACCTGCGCATCCATCCCTTGACTTGCAATCTCGGAAATTTTTAGGAGTCGGAGAGAGAGAGAGGCATGCCCTGATCTCTATGAATACCCGCGAATATCAGACCCAAGGCGATTGGAGAGTCTACATGTTTCCCTTCCAGCATCCACAGGGCTCGGAGATGGAGGTGGAGATGGACCGAGGTCCGTCACTGTCGCCCGGCGCACCCGCAAGGCGCGAGACAACGAGGATGTGGAGTTTTGCGAGTCCTGAAGGAGAGAGACGGGATGAAGTCATCTTGACGGGCGTAGCTGTCCTCGCGTGCCGCGCTGGTACGGTCTGATCAGTAGCAAAGCACATCATCTCGATAGGCTGTCTCGGTTTGCGCCGCGTTATTACACTGTAGTAACTCAAGATCCTGCATGCATGCGTAGGCGCGGATATCATATCGACCACCACCAACCGCTCATGACAGCCCTATGCACTCGACAGGCAATGTTCGAGAAGGTGTCTCCGTTAAATCCATGACTATTCGCGAGTTGATCCACAATCCCTGCGTCGAACCGCAAGATCCGGTCGATGCTTCGCCGCTTCGCCTACACGGAGTTTTAGAAGGGTCCGGCATCTTCGGACGGACTCATAATCAGAACGCGGGCTGCTGACCACATGTCACTTTCAAACGCCGCCCAGCGGATCTTGGCGCCTCACGGTGTGTCCGTGTAACAGCTGATGCTGGCATATATTTTCAGTCGGTCCTGTTGCACTTGAGGGACTCTGCTTTGTTCCCGCATTCACTGCTCATTGCCCGCGAGTACTACTGTTTCACGATACCACCCACAGCCGTGCCTCAATCGGGCCACGTCCCCTCCAGTACCACGCTCAATCTTGAGGCTCCCTCTTGTCTCTAATCCACCTGCGAGGCTCTCACATAGCCGTCGCTTACTTCCTATGACCTTACTCCCTCGTATGGCATCCCCCAAAATCGTCCGCCCGGGCGTGGTGGCCCCGCCCGGCTCCGAAAAAGTTCCGCTCCGCCAGCCCCGATCCCTCGCCGATGCCCTCCGAGCCGCCGGCATGACCCTCGACGGCTCCAACAGCGCCGGGTCCGAAACCCCGAGCGAAGAAGACTACGACGAAAACATTCGCCCTTCAAAATCTGAACCGCGGGTCCCCCGTCGAAGAACTGTCCCCACGTTAACGTCACAGGAACCCACTCCGGCTATCGTCCGGCACGACTCCGGCGTCCACATCGTGTTGGATGATGACAAGTCCCTACAGCAACTTCTTCAGAACAGGGCGAGGGATCCCACGCCGCAACGGAATAAGAGGAAGTTTTCGGACATGGTCTTTACTAGACAATTTTCCGCATTCGATCGACAGAACCTGTCGTCAGTCAACAGCCCTTTTCATGGGTTTTATGTTCTCTTTTGGTTGGGTGTTGCGTTGCTCATCTTGAAAATTTCAGCAACGAACTGGAAGCTGTACGGAAGTATTCTTGGATCGAGTGATATCATGAAGACCATGTTCAGTCGGGATGGCGAGTAACCACCTCCAATTTACCTCGCTTGATCTAACGACATGTTAGTGGTTGTGTTGTTGCTTTCAGATGGCATCATGTGCGGCTTCACAGGAGTCAGCTGGATCATACAGAAGCTCGTCTTTTACAACTACCTCAACTGGGATCGGACGGGATGGATCATCCAAAACGTAGAGCATACTCCTCTCGCTTCATGCGACTAGACCTAATCAGCATCGCAGATATGGCAAATCACCTTCATGACCTGCGTCATCGGTCTTACTCTCTGGCGCGACTGGCCCTGGACTCACACCGTCTTCTTCGTCCTCCACGGCATCGTCATGCTCATGAAACAGCACTCCTATGCTTTCTACAACGGCCACCTCTCAACCGTCTACAGATCTCGCGCCGCCCTCCTCGCAAAGATCAAACAACTCGATCTAGTAGACCCAACCGCCGCACCTTCAGCTACGGAGCCCCCTGTCTCCGAGATCTCGACGGATCATCTCAAAGTCCCACCCTCGGCAGAGCACCGCCGGCGCTCAATCTCTCAAGTTACTGATGAGGAGGAGACAGACATTGATAAAATTTGCCGCGCGATTGCGTCAAAGGAGCCGTTGGATGATGAGCAGGTTCACGTGTTCGAGAGGATTATGAAGTGGGAGGTTGACGCGTTGGCGGATGAGCTCAAGGGCACGGCGAGTGAAGAGAAGAACGCGTATCCGAATAACCTCTCGTTCGTGGACCACTACAAGTGGATTCCTCTACCGACGGTGGTGTACGAGCTGGAATACCCGAGGTCAGAGGGCATAAGTTGGTCGTACGTTGCGGAAAAGCTGGCTGCGATGATTGGCGTCTTGTTCGTCATGATCCAGGTCTCTCAGTACTCAATCTGTAAGTTCGGCCTGCCGTTCTGGTCTACTCGGAACTACGCTGATGACTCGGCACTAGATCCTGTTGTTATGAAAACCATGGCAATGAAAGAAGAAGGCCTTCCTCTCCTTGCGCGCTTCCAAGAATTCCCATGGCTCCTGCTCGACCTGATTTTCCCCTTTATGATGGAGTACTTGGTAAAGTCCATCTGCTCTCAAATACGAGAATGCGCTAATGTCGAAAGCTCGCTTGGTATCTCATCTGGGAGACCATTCTCAACATTCTCGCCGAGTTGACCTACTTTGCCGACCGAAGCTTCTATGATGCTTGGTGGAATAGCGGTATGTGTCGCTATGCTACTTGTGATTCAGCGACTAACTCGGTGTCGTTAGTATCGTGGGATCAATTTGCCCGTGATTGGAATCGCCCAGTTCATGTCTTCCTCCTAAGACACGTCTATCACAGCTCTATCTCATCGATGAAAGTGAACAAGCACACCGCAACACTCATCACCTTCTTCCTATCAGCCTGTGTTCACGAGCTGGTCATGTGGTGTTTGTTCAAGAAACTCAGAGGGTATCTACTGTTTCTTCAGATGTGTCAGCTCCCTGTAAGTTAAGCCTTACCCATCTGATGGATCTCCGAATGTCCTGACGTCCTGTTGTTAGTTGGTAAGGCTCAGTCGCACAAAATGGCTCAGAGGGCGGGGGGCCTTGGGCAATGTGATATTTTGGTTGGGTATTTTCACAGGACCGAGTCTGCTCTGCAGTCTCTACCTGATTCTGTAGCCGGTACAAGTTCCGCAACTAGGCAGCTTCAGGCCAAGATGGCTTTCCACCCAGCCGCTGTCTTGTGACCAAGAAATGAACTATGAGAGCTATTACGATCCATCTTTTTATTGGCACCCCTGGAAGCTCCGGAATAGATCGACATCCCGCATCCTCAATAATCGGAGCTTACATCTTCTCGTGAGTCGCCATAAGGGAACCTGATGAAAATTAGATATGAAGACCTTAAGGGAGAAATACGAGGCCTTACCAATGAAGGTTGTGACGAGACGGCTGCGGACCTGGCAAATATCCTCGGGCACTAGCCAGATAGTGGCACCAAGCTTTCGGGCGATACTGATGCTAAGTTTGGCGTTCAAGTACGCATCATCGTCAGTCTGACCAGGTGTAACAAGATCATAGTCGACGTAGCTGCTCTTAATACCGTTGAGAACGTCCAAAAGGAATACACCAGAGCCAATGGCAGGATCCTTGAAGGATCGGACTGTCGAGTTTCTTCCACCCTTCTTGACCATGTCGTTGGCCCATCGCACCATTTCGGAGTCGGTAATCTCCCTCTTCCCCAACTTCTCGGCCAAGGATCCCAAAGTTAAAGTAATATCCTTCCGCATTAGCTGCCAAACGAGACCAAGTGTTAGGGTTCTTTGGCCATCAGTAATATCAGCGCCCTGAATGCCGACCAGGGAGAACCTATTCTGCTTGCCCAGTTCGATAGCGTAGTTGGTGTTCTCAACGGCCTTGAATCTCGACATTTCTCCGCCGTGGGCTGGGGGCTTGTTAACGTGACGCCAGTTGACAGACCCTTTGATGACCTTGTCGTAGGCTTGCAGTAAAACATTGCCGTCCCGGAGGTCGTCGAAAAACGATTGGACAGCAGGCTGTACGTCCAAGCTGTTGAGCCACAAAGTAAAAACTCTTGCTTCGCGCTCGCCCTCGGCATCGAAATCCTCTACTTCCAGCTTCTCCTCTTCGGTTATCGGGTCTAGGGCAGGATGGGTGTTGAATAGATTGGCCACAAAAGCGAGATTGAGTTTGGGATTGCCGGCAACCAGGGACTTGGGGGTGAGGAACTTGCGGCATCCGAGCTTGTCTGCTTCTTGAAGCACTCGTTCGGCCCTCTCATGCAAATCTCGTGTTTGTAGCGGTGCCCGCGTGCATCCGTATTCACCTCCGATCTGCGCTAGGAGTACGGCATAGTTCTCGCCGTCCTTGACATCGCCCGAGAAGTTGTTGACCCTGTATCTCATGGTCAGTTGTGATTGCTGAAAATGGAGCTAATTACTGACCTTCGAGACCAATTAGCAGCCTTGAGATGGTAGTTGAACCACCGCAATAGAATCTGCTCAGGAGGAAGTCGCAAGAATTGCTCAAGAGTTTCGTCCTCTTCTAACAACCGGTAAAGTTCGGGGTGCAGCTTGATATCAATCTTGCCTAGCAATCCGCGACGGATAACCTGCCAAATCAAACCCAAAATAAGATGCTCCCTGACCTCAATGATATCTCCAGCGCCAATGTTGACAACGGAGCATCCAATACCCTTGGCGGACTCAATAACGATGTTGTTGTTCTCACTCATTTGAAAAGCATTGAGTTTCTTGGTTTTCTTTCCGGGAATGTTCAGAACTCGCTCGTCGATGGTGTCCGGGACACTGTCGTTGATGAGCTTGGCGAGCACCAGGCCATCCTTGCACTCGTCGAACATTTCAAAGGTGTCGGTAGGGAAGGGCAGGCGATTGCCTATATCGGCGTCGCCAGCTAAAACCGCATTGATGTGGCGGGTAAATTCAGTTCGCTCGTCCTCGTTGATGGTGTGGGTGATGTTAGCATTGGAGCCCTGGACCTGAATCTTGCCGCTGACGCTGCCCTTGGAGGCATGGCCACTGCCGCCGGTTCGCTGAGACACAACCCCTCCTCCGGGTGAGGGCTTGGGGCCTGTAGACATGCGCTGCTGGGCAGGAGAAGAATCGCGAAGTTTGGCGATAAGCTGGGGTCACGGTTAGCAGGGTCGATCAAGACACCGGAGTCGTCAGCCTACCGAAACATAGTCTTCTAACTCGACCCGCCGTGAAGAGTCAAGCTCAACCTCTTTCAACGCTTGGCGGACGACATCGTAAGGCTGGTTTTCGCTCTGCTGGGTGGCCTTGATAGCGGTAGCTTCCTCGAGATAGCCCTTGTCATCCACGTCTAGTCGCTGGAAGGCATCGGACAACGAGAAGATCTCGTTCTGTTGGAATTGAGGAAACTTCCTAGACACACGCAAATTTAGCAAGGGAAATCCAAAGAAGACCGGGGACAGAAAATCAGACGAACCTCTGAAGCTTCAAGACGTTCATCGTTGGCACGGCTTGCGCGGGGGATGCGGATGGGGGGTAGAGAGAGGTAAGCCTCGTGAGGAAGCGAGCCTCCGGGATGCGCTTATAAATGTAGGAGTCTGGCTTAAAGGTGCCAAGCAACGCGACCAGGGAAGTTTTGAAGTGGCCTGCCTATGCTTGCGAAAGCCGTTGGTGATGACGATGGTGAGAGAATTGGGGACAGTCAAGGAGTCTTCAGGTGGTAG
>JAMYIC010000946.1:0-11896 GCA_024112705.1 Microcera coccophila
CTTCTCTCTTTTTTACAGTGACAGTCGTCACTGGCCCAGCCCACCTTGGGCTCGGCGAGGCGGGACGGCGCGTCTCATTAAGTCGAGACCCTGGAATGTCGCAAAGATTTCTGTCCTTAAGAACACCCTTTTCCCTCTTTCACATCATCAATTTCATCACTTTCAGTTATACATATCCTTTTGTCTTTTTCAAAAACGATGGATGAACCAACTCTTCCGCAGCTCCCTTCCATCTCTTGGGATGAGAAGTCCCAGACCTTCTCTCACAACCCACGAAAACGCGTCCGTCCACTAGACTCCAAAGACGCGCCCCCTCTTAATTACAACTCAAGTGATCCCGCCATCTTCTCAAGTGATGATGATCCAGCATTGGATAATTATGTCGAAGGACGACGCAAGAAACGATACGTTGGATCCTGGTTTCAGCAACATCCTACTTCCTCCGACTCGGCATTTAACGAAGCTATCCACGTCCCTAAACAGAGACGGCCATGGGCGCGTCAACCCGACAGTGGTGTCTATCTTGGCAGTGATGGGAACGAAAGTGATGACATGCTCGACTTTCCAGAGACCCCCACGCGTTCCAGGCTCCCCCAACTCGACCGATCACCTCTGCGCCCAGTTTCAAAATCCGAGCAGGTCGCGCGTGAAAAAATCCGGCTGTGTCTCGAAACTGGCACTGAGAGCATCGACTTTTGGTCAATAGGCCTCGAAACCATCTCCAACGACACCATCAGTCCGCTCTCTCAGTTCTCCTGTATCCCAATCATCACCAAGGATGTCGCCTTTGAGCAGAAGGAACCCGAGCTCAAGATCTACCTTGCTATGAATAGGCTAACAAGGGTGCCCGGAGCATTATTTGATCTGACTTATCTCACCATCCTAAGCCTCCGCGGAAATAAACTAACCGAGCTGCCTTCGGGCATTTCGAAGCTTCACAATCTCCAAGAGCTCAACGTCTCGCAGAATCGATTACGCCATCTTCCCATTGAATTACTCGACCTCCTGGGAGCACATTCCAAGCTTCATACTCTTGTCTTGCATCCCAATCCCTTTTTCAAGCCGGAAAATGAGTTTGAGCCGCTCGACGCACCTGTCGCGAGAGACTCACCAAACATGTTCGACAAGACCAACTTTGAAGATGGAGGCCTCCGTGTCCCCCCGTTGATTAGCAGAACATTGGGCCGCTCGCCTCTACAGCTCAGCAACACGAGTGGGGTGGCCGTGTCTGACTTTCGGTTTCCCGTCGATTGGACCGTACAGACTCTCCCGGTAGAAGCCAAAGAGCACGAAGATACCCAGCTACAACCACGGAAGTTCTTCAGCGGTCCATCGGAGCTCGACAAGACAACTAGGGTCCCAAGCCTAGTCGAAATTGCACTTCGGGCGTGCTATGACAGTTCTCAGCTACCCGAGATGGCTCACTGTATCCCCGAAGATCTATCGCATCTCCAGCAGCTTGTTGACCGGGCCCTTCTTCAGAAGCAAACTGGGGGGGTCACCTGTTCCTGCTGCAAGACGAAACACATAGTTCCGACTGCTCAGTGGATAGAGTGGCGAGAGCTAAGGACTTGCAAGACGATAAACTGGAGCAATGATGTTGTTCAGGTAGTCTGGGGACCATTCAGCAGGGTGGATGGTGAGAGGGCGGTTCCATTTCTACACAGAGGGTGTTGCTGGAGGTGTCGGCCGAAGGAGGTGAAGATGAGCGGATGGACGGTACCAGAGGGTTATCGGGAACACCCATTCTTTTCGTCGATTGAGAGGTTGTTTCAGTAGCGATGGTAAATTGTAATCTTTGTAGCTCTAATTTGGTCACCTTCGACTCTTTCGATCGCTATATCGCCATCTCATTTTCTGCTTCTATGTGCGACAGGACGCGATCTATGAAGACTTGACTTGGAACTGATATTCACACGGTTCATGGCCGTTTATAGCAGCACCTAGACACGAGTCTGATAAGCGCTTTCAGTACTGGGAGACTTACACTAAGATTGCTTGGGTTTAACGAGGAATTGGTGCTATGAGTTAGTGAACGGTTAACGTTGAGTGTTCCTCACCGCCCTACCTTCAACCTTTTCCAGAAGCACTGCATCCCCATCCATGCCTCCCCCTTTTGATTTTATTTTTAATGTCTTTACTCTCCTTCTCGCTCTCTCTTGGGGTTCCTCTTCGCATTTGAGCTTCATTTTGCGTGTCTACCAGGCAGGGCATCGGCGACAATGCTGATCGTCGGCTGGTATAGGGTAGCTGACTTTTGTGCAACTGTCTCCACCTCGATGCATCTTGTCGCTTAACCTCCTCTCTCCTAAGACATTCTGATTCAATGTGGATCTTCAACTTTCATCCGTCGCAGGTTCTTCTCCTTTGCCTCATTCTCAGTCTTCTTCTTGTATCGCTCTTTTTCAGAGACCCCGAGCGCACCATGTCTATCAATCGCGTGGCACCGCTGGTGTTTCCGGCGGCGTCGAAGCACACCGCGACGGTCATCTTCATGCATGGGCTGGGAGATACTGGCAATGGATGGGCCTCGGCCGTCGAGAATTGGAGACGGCGCGAGAGCCTTGATGAAGTCAAGTTCATCCTGCCTCACGCTCCTACGATCCCCATTACTTGCGTGAGTCCGAGATGGCGGTCGCATCGAAAAAAGCTGACATTCGTGGAAGAACATGGGCATGAGGATGCCGGGCTGGTTTGACATTGTATGAGTCCCGACCAGTTGCGAGGATCTATCTAACGTAGAAATAGAAAGTTCTTGACGGCACTGTCGAGTCTCTACGGGCCAACGAAGACGTCGATGGTGTCAAACTGAGCCAGCAGTACGTCCACGGCCTCATCAGCGACGAAATCAAGGCCGGCATCCCGCCTGAACGTATCGTCCTCGGCGGCTTCTCCCAAGGCGGCGCCATGTCCATTCTTGCAGGCCTGACCTGCTCGACCAAGTTGGCCGGCATCGTCGGTCTCTCGTCGTGGCTCCTCCTATCAAAGAACTTCAAGGAGCTGGTCCCTGAACCCAACTTGAACAGGGAGACACCGATTCTGATGTGTCATGGTGATTCGGACCCGCTGATCAGAACGCCTTTGGGGAAGCTGAGCATGGAGATGTTGAAGGGGATGGGGTACAGCGTGTCTTGGAAGACGTATCCGTAAGTGGCATGAATGAGCGTTCATTGAGTGGGCTGCTAATCATTTGAAGTGGCATGGGACACTCGGCCTGCCTCGAGGAGTTGGATGATGTGGAGGTTTTCCTGAAGCAGAGGCTCCCTCCGTCGTGATGAACAAAAACCTACAAGGGTATGGGTGGATAGAAGAATTGTTAAAGATGGGCTAAGAAAGGTTTACGCATCCCGTGCTGAGCCTGGATGCCACGTTAGAGATAGAATCATGATGGAGACAGCAGAAGCAAGAGAGCTCTCATTACTCAACTATGAGTACCTGGACGACTGTCTTGGACTGTTTGATACATTCAAGTCACGTTTGCAGGACACAAGAAGAATTCTGCCCAATTACGTTACCTATGGCGACCACCGGGTCTTAGTTATGGAACTCGTGATAAGCGAAGAATGCGTTGGTCTAGGATGACTTGGGCTAAGGCGGGCGAGAATGAGGTGCATCTCTGGATCCCTGGGTGACCCCGCGACGCGCGGACCGCCATAAATTCACTAAGGCAGGGCAGCATGCTTATCGCCCTTCAGCAGGGGTAAACGGGATTTACAGTGGACCTTGCCTCTAACGGCTCGGTTCGTCTTCACCATCTAATGTAACTGAAAATCCATCTGGACCTTTTCTGATTAATCCCATCTCCTCCTCATCTCGCTGACCTGTATTGGAGTGTATGGCCATGTTGGCTGTGATATGATCTTTCCCGGACCCTCCTGAACCTGTTCCGTCCTATCTCGACCTAATCTTGTGATACCCGCACTTGAGGCTTCAAGTAAACAAACATGGCCTCCTCCGATCTCTCTCGTCCCGTCTCGCCGACGCCATCGCAACTCCCTCCCGTCCCCGGATCGCCCGTCTACTCTCTCGCATCGACAGCAAATCCCCTTTCGCAGTTTAGCCTTCCTCTCCCGCCGCCCCCGCGGCGTGCCTATGCCGTCTTGACCAAGGGCGATCTCGAGAATTCTCAACAGGCATACTCGGATCTGCTCGCCTCCGCAAAAGCATACCGCCTTGCCCTCGCCGCCCTCTCAGCCGCTGCCTCGACGTTTGGCTCAGCGCTGGAAGCATGCGCTCGATTAAAAGAAGCTCGCGCGGATCCTATCGGACCATCCGGCGCAACGAGCATGACGGCGAGCTTTACGACTAAAGGATCCTGCACGGCGGATATGCTCATGTCTGCTTCAGGAGTTCAACATCTTGTTGCGAATCACCAACAAATCCTTTCCGAAACCGTATACCGTTCCTTTGAAGTGCCGCTGCTTCACGACCTGGACAAGTGGCAGACCGTTATTGACGATGAGGAGGAGACGTACAAGGGCAAGGTCAAGGCGCAAACTAGAGAGATTAAGCGTCTCGAGAAGGAAGGCTTGAAGTTGCACAAGCAGAGAAGACGGGACGTCGCACGCTTCAGGGCTCATCTGGTGGACTTGACCACCAAGTTGGACGGGTTGACTGATTTGCACGTTGGCCACGCTAGATCGTTGTTGAGGGAGAGCCAGGAGACCAGTGGGAGGATCGTCGAAGCAAGCTGCAGCTTGGTAAGAGCAGAGGTGGACATCTTCGAGAGTCTGGCGAGGAAAGGATGGAGCGGAGGTGGGTTGGACGAGTTATTGGAGAAGGGCCAGGACTTATTTGCTACGGAGGATGAAACCATGCATCCCGGAGCTTCGGGCGGTAGCGCAGAGACGGCGAAGCTCTTCTCCATCCTCCCTCCAAAAAGCATCCTCGCCGACGCAGCGTCAGAAACCTCCCGGCAGGGCCACGCTAGGAGCGACAGCCTGTTGATGGACGCAGACCGGTACCAATCTCTCGCCGCCGTGGCAGTTGACCACAGGCGGGGGACAAGCGGTGACACCGACAGTGTGTTTTCAACGGATTTTAACAAGCCTCGAAACGCTCGTCCTTTCTCGCCCCAGCCCATCCGGCGACTCACCACGGACGTCTCGTTTGATTCACTTGGCGGCACGAACGAGCCGACAACCACCGAAGAGGAGGATCTGCAACGCTCACAGTTCCTGATACCGGTGGTGGAAACTGAGCGTCATGAAGCAGAGGTGGATAACCCAGAGGTGAATAATCAAGAGGTGGACGCAAAGCAAAACGAAAGGGAAAGCAGCGACACGTACGACATCGTGCGAGGCAGGTCACCGACCGCTTCGGACCGAGGAGGAACCACTTCGCCCGAGTTTGTCACCGACGAGAGCTCACCGGAGGCTTTGTGGAGCGATGACGGCAAGGGAAAGTAAGGCTTAGAATTTCTGGCACAGCAATGTTGGTTTTTGGTTTGTGGGCGTTCTTGCAATGCATTTGGAGGGCATTCATATCATGATTGGGGGGGAGCCTTGGTAATAAATAGATCTTTGCAGGTAACTCGACGTTGTACATTATTAATATGTATACGGATTCGTTTCTCGTCCGCCCTTTTCAAAAATCCGAATAAAAATGTCTACCTATCCCGTAACACGCCGTACACCATGGACCTTATTAATACTGCATCTGCTCTTGAGCTCAATGCTTCGTAAATTCCGAAATCGATTGGAGATTGCTCGGTTAATGCTTTTTAGTCATCCTTGCCTGCGTTAACCACGTCCCCCTGAAATAGCCCAAAGGTAGCATCCAACCACCAGATCAACTTCCAGTACAGGCTCGCACGGTTCCAGTCAAACTCTCCCAACTCGGTGCGAGGAACTTCGTTGCCAATCATGCTGCCGCCAAACCACTTGACAAACGGAATGGCGTTCAGGGCCCGCTGCATGACGGACTGCTGTGGGAGGAGGGCCTGCTCGGCGGGCAGGAGTTTTGCCTTGCGGGCGGTGGGGATGCGGCGGCAGAAGATGCTGTCTTCGTCGCGGATCTCGAGGGGCTCGACGCTGGAAGTCGGGGCGGGCTCGGTGAGGGTGACGCTGGAGCGACCGTTGGAGATGGTGCCAGTTTCCATTGTTGCGCTGGAGGTTTGGGAACGGGGCGGCGAGAGGTCGAGAAGTCGGCTGTTGAACGACGTAGGCATTCCGTTCAGAGTCTTCGGCCGATGGCCTGACACAGCCGGCATGCTCTTGGATCGCTCGTGGTCTACCAGAGAATCCACATCCGGACACGGCTCGTCCTTGGCTGGGGGCAATCCACGGTATGGCTCCGCGTAAACCATATGTCCCAATATCCTCTGTGGGCTGGCGAAGACAGCTGTCTCGCCGGCCTCCGCGCTCTCAAATGTGACTTTGACCCAGTGCTCTCCGCCATCCGCCCGATTCACCATGGCCCTTTCGTCAGCGGTGAGTGCCCTCCGGCGTGTGAAGGCAGGGTCTCGAAGCTCGGACTTGTATCGTCGCTGTGTCGTCGGGGGCTCTCTGGGATAGTCCTCTAGAATCGTGCCGGCGAGAGACTCGTAGTGCGAAATGGCAGCGTATTGTTGCGTTGACGAGCGGTAACCACTGAGGATGAGCTCGACAGGTGTCGTGGCAGGGCGCTGGGGCGTAGGATCTTCCTGCATGAGACCACTGCTTTTACGCTGGACCTGCGCAGGCGGAGCCGCTTGGTTGGATACCCAGTCGCCGAAGAGCTTGTCGGCAGCTGCGAGGGTGGGATTCTCACGACCGCGTGCTGGCGTACCGGTTCTGGAGCGCGAGCGGCGGGTCGATTTACCAAACGATCCAGTTTCGGCGACGGTCCGTCGTGACCTTATGCTCCCGGAGGCAGCAGCACCGTCTTGCCTGTTTTGCGCAAGGTTAGTGGAGGATTCCTCGGGCGCAGAGATTGCAGAATGGCCGTACTGGTTGAAGTACATGGCGTATGGCCGCTTGATGCCATCGTCGCCAACGTAGCATTCGTCATCGGGGACGTTGTGAAGGATGAGAGGAGCCATGGCGGAGGGCGGGAGAGCTCTTGCGGATCGGATCGGAAGGGAGCGGGGGGAGGTTTACTGATGGAAGGGAGGGAATTGGCGAAGCTTGAAGGGCTGATAGCTTCACATGCCCGAATTTCTGGCGTTGACTTTACAGGCGCAATTTCTCTGGCAGGGCAACGGCTGGTGGTGGACGCCGACGGCGGATGGATTCTCCGACGCCGTAGAATTTACACCGAAATGACTGTCCAGAGAGAGCTTGGAGATGGAAAAAAATTAAGGGAGCTTGTGAGAGCATGGTTTACTTTTAAAAGGAGCTTTCATTCCCTTCCATTCCAGTTACTTTGTCTGCATCAATGTGATTGTGGCGAGGCTTCTTTCTCACGCTGGGGTTGCAGAAGAATATGAAAGCTGCTGCCCAGGCCGAAACTGCCAAGATGAAGCGAGCCTCTATGGTGGAGTTCGGCGTGCC
The DNA here is from genome assembly GCA_024112705.1 of Microcera coccophila. Lineage (NCBI taxonomy): Eukaryota > Fungi > Ascomycota > Sordariomycetes > Hypocreales > Nectriaceae > Microcera > Microcera coccophila. The sequence goes on from JAMYIC010000946.1 coordinate 7,473, forward strand.
GCCGGACAGCTGATTCAGCATCACTTCAGTGTAAGTCATCTCTCGATCCACTGTAATTCTCCTGAGGCCGATTCTCCACAGCAGTGGAAGTACGGATATAAACACGATGGACCTGGAACCTCGATATTGGAAACACCAGGAGACGGTTCAAAGGATCTCTCAATTCAGTTGTCTACCATGAGGCAAGCATCGCCTCTTCGACGTCTCTTCGGCTTCTCCTTGGTCGTTGTCATGTTTGCCTACTTCTTTGGCACCGCACCTTTCAAAGCAATCACATCGATGCTCCAGAGGAAGGGAATCGACCAATACCCAGTACGGCATTCGGCATCATTGGGCTCAAGGGCGCCAGTCTATTTCTTCAGCCATGGAGGAGTGAGTAGTCACTTTATTTGGAGCATTTCTCAATATTGTTGCCCTCAATGTCCGTCCCAGTTCTGAACCTTCGACTAGCCCGACGTCCAATACAACACCAAGCATCCTGTGTATCCGATTCTCCAACAGATTGGCCGTGAGATCACCGAGAAAGTCAAACCCAAGGCAGTCGTAGTATTCTCAGCTCATTGGATGGGTGAAGAAGACGCCATCCACGTCAACAATGTAGAAACTACGGACATGATCTTTGAGTATGTCCTTCAAGCCCTCTCTCCAATGCCTCTGAGTTTGCTAACCTCCTTAGCTTCTATGGGTTTCCAGATCACTTTTACAAAGCAGAGTATCCTAACAAAGGAGATCCGGAGCTGGCTAGTAAGATCATGGTCATGCTTTCGGAAGCCGGGATTCAGTCCTATGGTGTCGAGCGCGGCCTCGACCATGGCGTCTGGTCTGGCTTTCACGTGGGTATGTATGGATTCCGCCGCATGCGACCATGAGATTGCTTACGTTCACTCTAGCTTTCAATCCGGAAACCAATCCTTTGAATGTGCCTCTGGTGCAAGTCTCGCTCTTCAAGAACGAGGACCCGCATATGCACTACGCCCTTGGTCGTGCTGTTGCTAAGCTACGTGACGAGGGCATTGTTATTATTGGAGCCGGCATGTCGGCCCACAACCTCCGCGACATGCATTACATGTTTGAAGGGAAGACCAAACCTCTTCCGTATGTGGTGAGTTTCGACAACGCCTTGAAAGAGGCGGTCGAGGCCGATCCGCGCGAGAGAGAGGAAAAGATGGCCGTCATCGTCAAAAGAGGCGACGCCCGACAAGCCCATCCGTTTATGGACCATTTAATGCCTGTGTATATCGCTGCTGGAGCGGCTGGAGATGACTGGGGCAAGCAGACGTGGACGTTGCATGAAGGTAGCTTTGGATGGGCGCAGTACCGCTTTGGAAACGTACCATCTTGAACTAGCCTTCCTACATTGCGAGTGGGAAAAGAGCGGTCCGTCTTAGAGCAAGACCTCATAGTAAATACACAAGAAAGAATCACTTGACAATAGCCTTTGGTTAGTGACTTATTAAAGCGTCAAGAACCTGTCGTTTGCTGTGCTCTACCATGAGTCAGACCGCTACTTCGTTCCCTACAGCCGAAGGGGCTGAGCTAACATGGTTAGGGTCACGATAAGCAAAACACCCTGGATTCTGTGTTTTGAATGAGCCAAGCATAATAGTAGGATGCAGCTAGGGATGCAGGCAACTTGCCACGCCCAACAGGTCATGACATGGGCTACTTGGGGCATCAACACATTCGACGGGAATGAAAGAACCGCATTTGAAGTAAGGCAGATATATTATAGAAACATAATTTTCAGGCCTGGATTTTGTCTCTTCGATCCTTGGGCTGAAAGTGTAGTGCGGCTTTTTTGAGGCCTACAACCTCGTTGGCGCGGCCTCAACTGCTCTGCATGTACAAATAGCTCTGGCCATTCTGCATGCATCCTTGCCCGCTCAATCTAACCCAAACCACCCAAGGCATTAACAAAGTCCCGGAATCATATTTTTACGCAAAAAATGGAAGGAAGGTGGCTTCTCGGGCCGAAGTCAAGGACTGTTGGGCATTGAATAGTGCGACAATATTAAATATTTAATGAGTAAGTGTCTCGCTGGCCAACAGGTGCTGAGCCACTCATGTCACGCGTTCATGACAAAGACGTGGCAACTCCTTCAACAATATCGCCACGGTTGTAGAACTTTGCTGTCGGTAAAAGTTCGCTGACTACCCACCTTGCTGTCTGACTATGCAATGAGCCGTGACCAAACGGCTCATGACTCTTCTCCTTCCTCAGTCTCGAATCGCCAATATCCAAGTTCCCCATGGCGTCTACCAACACTTGAGAAGACACGTCTTCAATGGGATCCCCACGCGGAAAAGAGGAATAGCCGTCGCAAAGTGCTTGGAAGCAGATAAGTTGATCCTGTAAATGCTCATCAACTTGGCCGCCGGTTGATACTTCTTCAAACAGCTCCTTGCAAAGCTTTTGAGAGAGAAATGCTGCAAAAGCATCCTTTGCCTTTGTCTTCTTGGGGATAGAAGAGAGGATGTCTCTTCCCCACCGAATCCCGGATACTGAGTGGGCTACCAGGAGGATGTACCAGCGGGCATCCGAGCAGGAATCCTCAATGAGCTTGAAGTGGACGTCGGCACCAGGAAACAAGACACCAAGGTCTTTGACCAAGGCGGTCTGAAGTTTTTCGTGTGTATGAGCTGGCACAATGATACTGAGATCTACGCTCTTGACCTCAAAAGATTCGGGATACTTCTGCGGGACGGGTGTCTTGAATGTCAAACATTTACCCAGAGGCAACGGCTGGAATCGAATCCAGATACATCCTCGGGACTGTGGGCCGAGGCTCCATCCTCGGCGCTTGAGTTTTCGTTCAACTTGGATAGCAAAGCGATCTTGCAGGGTTGGTAACAAGATCTGATCCAGGTATTCGAAGCTCAGAGAGTAGGAGACATTGGTTCCGCCGGAGATCTCCACCTCGATGGGTTCATTACTCTCGTTTCCGGCGAATAGCAAGAATGGGAAAATCGCCTGGAGAATCAAAAGAGTGCTTGCAGCTCCGGATTCAGCGGAGATGTTGATGTTTCGCTGCAGCAGCTCTGTCGGAGGACGACGGGGTATGAAGGTGAGGGTTTTGGAACCCACACTGAGCCCTTCAACATCTGCGTCCGTCGCTTCCGCCAGCCACTTGATGGCTGCTACGTGCTGACTCTTCAACCCTGAGGGGGTGAGAGAGCGTCAGCATATTCGCGGTATTCGGAATACGGAGTTTGCTTACCTCCACCTCTGGAGCCGCCTCCTCGGTTTCCCCGAATGTTTGTAATCCTGAGTGCCTGGGTCGTTAACGCAGCGAGCGCAATAGCTACGCGGACCAGTTGACCTCCCCCCTCCCCCGTATTTCCATCTAATTCGATGGGCTTCATAGCCCTTGAGGAAGCGGTGGCAAACATAGTTTCGTCGGAGAGGCGACGGCTGCCGGCTAGTTGATGAGGGCTTTGCGCTGTGCGACCAATGACGAGTGGACGAAAAGCAAAACAACCCGTAGTCCAAATTCCCACAGAAGAAAAAAAAAGGTGTCAAATTGCAGCATCATCCTCGAAAATGCGTCAACGCACGCTCTAGATATCTGCCTTCTTCTCAGCGGTCTGCCTCGATTCGCTGACTCATACGCCGAAAGCGTCTCGATATCCGCATCTGGCTCAGAGCTGAATCATCGCTGGCTGGCTGAACGTTGGAAAGTAGCGCCACCTGGCGATAATCAGAAATAGACCTGACCTCTCGGACTAGGATCTCAAGCACCCAAACGTAAGCGACGCCATCAAGAGGCCGCTTGATGGAGCGGAAAATTGGGCGGACATAGCTTCATTCAGTCGGAGCTGACCGTACTTCCGGACACAGCCTCCATCATTACGAAGCCTCGGCGAGATCAACGGGTACCCACTCTGTTATAAGTCGGTTCGATAGAAAGGTCGATGCCCTCCAATCTTTGCGGAGTGTATCGTTGACTGAACTTGGTTGGCAAGGCTCAGGATTGTATTGCCTCCTCGGATGCACTTGGCGGGGCATCACATTGCACCTTCCATGTTCATTTCGGCAAGCACCCTTAGTCGAATTCTTCCTCAGGCTAAAACTCTTTCGAATTTCACCACCTCTCCCTTCAATTCCCTTTCCTTCAATTTACTGTCCTCCGACCGGATTTTCGCCTCCTCCTTGGTGCGTGGTCCTCGGTTATATCAGTCAACCAACCGAATGCGTTGTCTGGGGTCTGGCTTCGAGGCTGTGTAAGTGCAGCACGCCACGCCGAAGAAAATGCACTCCGATACTAGGAAAAGGAGTCGTCGCCCTGGCTGCAGCTTCGGCCAATGGACTTACAAGACTATCGGCTGCGTACCTGTTTTCGGCAGCATCCAGCTGATTGAGATGCACGCTTGGTGCTTCAGCCACAATCGCCACAAATCTCCTTTAGCTGACTCCCCCCCCCCCC